>BMAV01020048.1:90450-126846 GCA_019973955.1 Trichonephila inaurata madagascariensis
AAGAGATGTTTGCAAAGTGTACTTAAAAAAAAAGTATATAGGAGTTTTTAAATTCCACAATTTAAAATAAAAAAATAGTATATAAATTTGAAAATTAAAATAAAATTCTTCCATTTTTTGCATTCTGTTCTTTATTACGCTTAATTTTATGCGATAAAAAATTTGACTTTTTTTGAAACACTTTAGGCAAAAAAAAAAAAAAAAGACCGCTCAAGGGGTTAAGTAAACATAGGTACAAAAGAGAGTTCTAAAAAATTCCCACGTTAGTTGTGCAAAAGGAAAATAGATTTATATACGGAGAGCATATTACATGGCGTTAAAAAAAGCGAAAATAAAACTAGGAAAATCAGCTTTTATTTTATCGTTTACTTCTTCAATCTACTTTTATGGAAAAAATATAGTTCTCAAGTTTCTTTCTTCACACTGCTTGTACTCCAGTTCCGTATCTTGAAACAATAATGACCAATATTAAACGTAACAATCACGATATAATATTTTCTTGATTATCCTTAATTGTAAACATTTATTTTTATTCAATAACTCAAGCATCTGAAAACATAATATAATCTTTTTGACATTCATAACCTCTTTTCACAAAGGGCTAATTATTACTATTTATACTATAATTAGTTATATTTTTACTTGCTAAAACGTGTATTTGTATCAGAACGCCACGAAGGAATGTAAAACAAAACGCAATTGTTTTTAGAAAGATTAACAGAAAAATCACATTTGACTAAATGCCATAATTGTTCACGTTTGCTTTTTCGTATACCTCGTTAAATATTTCATATTAAGACAAGGCAGCGAAACGGGAATTTTTAAGGTAAACAATTAAATAAGTTGCTGACTCAGATGAAGTTTTATGATTTTTAACTAAATACAATTTTGTAAATATTTATATTATGTAATTCCTAATTTTTCTCCCTTTTGTGTAATGAATCTATAAAACAATTTTGAAATAAATGTATTAAAAATGATAATATATTTTTATTATCTTCTTCAAACACATTTAATTAAAATCTTTCGATAAAAAATGATTACCGTACGGTGTTCCACGTTACAAACTGATGCTGAACTTAAATATATTGATGGAAGAAGTTTGGCATAAAAATTCATTAATTAGATAATAAGGAAATTTTAGTATTAAAAATATTTCTAGTTCTTCCAATTTTAGCAGAAATGTAAGAACCCGAATCATATTATATAATATTGTAACATTTTTTACTCGACTTTTTGTTCATATTTCTTTTAGCGATATAATGGCAAATTTTTCTTTCCAAAGGGAATTCTTACTTAAAAATTATATTTTAAATTAAAAGGTTTGCCTCAGATACAGTTTTGTAATGTATTTTTGCTTACATTTTTTTAATACCTCATTTTTTGTTTACTGTATATTCCGGGGCAGGGGGCGTGTTACCTGCACCGATGTATAACACGCACCTATACTTTCAAAAGTACATTTTTTACGTTTTAGTTATATTCTCCGTATTACTTATACTCATTTTAATGAATAAAATCGAAATGCATGTGTGTAATTCTCTTATCTTTTGAAGTCTAGATATAGTGTAAATGGATAACAAAAGAGTGAAATAAAATTAAACCAGATATAATTAAAAAGTCTAATAAAATATAGTATATCTAACTGTCTATAATGGGGTTGGCAATATTTTAGCAGTGGCTTGCCAAACCGATCTACCAAGCGTACCACATAGTAGGACATTTTTGAAACAATTTGATTCCAGCCAAAATACATGCAGATTAGATAATAGAGGTTAACAAAATTCATTAAATATTAATTTTGTGTCATTTAAAGATATTTCTTAACATAAAAATAAACAGTATAAAACAAAACTATTTTTTCAACAAAAATAAAAAAAGATTAAAATTGTACGTATATTATGTTTTTTTAAATATATTTATTAAGGGGTTCACCTATGTGACGGCCTGTTTTTCAAGCCTTTTTAGGGAATCATTTTTGACGACCAGTGAAAATATAGAACTTTAAGTTTTTTTTTTATCATTTATTTATTTGTATTTTAAGAGTATTGTGACGGGCTCACGCGTCTTTTCTTTAACATAACCTCTGGGTTCTTTTACGGCGAAGATTAATGGCAAATCTTTTCCAACCGAAATCCAAGAAGTGAAATGCAATTGTAAATGCAAATAAGATAGCCTTTAAAAGAACAGAAGTTTTAGTAGCGGGATTGCAATTTAGAGAAAGTTATGTTTAGAACAGATAGAAGTGTGAATTGACGGCCTACCAAAGATTACCAGATTTCTAGCCATTACTACAAGGTGCATACTATTGCACGCGTGTCTAAAAGTCTCTCTGAAAGTGATTGAACCTTAGCTTGATTCAAGGTAGGACTGATTATTTGATATTAGAACTTGTAATATTATCAGAACTGAAAGTAGGAGGATAATATAATTATTTAGATAAGTGATCAAAGTTACGCGATCAGGTTTAACTACAGCTGTGTGTTTGGTTTATTCTCACTTAATATAAGTTTATCCAATTTATTAGAAATTTAAGTTATACTCTTAATAAAGTCATATTAAGAATTTTAAAATGTCGATTCATTTCGAGAATCCCACACCTGTAATTCACGCTGACAATCAAAGACATGGTCACCATAGAACGACCATATCACAGTATGTATACAAATTGTGACGTCTCACGCGTCCTTTCTCTAACATAACCTCTGTGTTCTTTGAGGGCCACGATTAATGGCAAATCTTTTCCATACCAAATCCAAGAAGTGAAACGAAGGATAGATGCAAATAAGATAACCTTTAAAAGGACAGAAGTTTTAGTAAACGCGATGGCAATTTAGAGAAAGTTCAGTTCAGAAAAGATAGAAGTGTAAATTGACGGCTTACCTAAGAATCACGAAAATCTCGCCATTCATCCAAGGTACATACCATTGTACGCCAGCTTAGATGAATATCTGAAGTGGATTGGACCGTTGCTTAGAAATCAAGGTAGGAGATTATATTCTGAATGCGAATATATTATTAGGATTGAGAGTGGGCGGATATAATATAATTATATAGATAAGTGATCCAATTGCGCGATCTGTGTTAATTACGGCTACGTGTTTTGGTTTATTCTCACTTAATATGTTTGTTCGATATCTAAGTAATTTAAGTTAAATTCTTAATAAAAGTCATATTAAGAATTCTAAAATGTCTCATCATTTCGAGAATCCCACACCTCTAACTTACGCTGAAACCCCACGATATGGTCAACGAAGATCGACCATATCACAAAATTTTTAGCCAAAAATATCAAATAGAACGTGAGTTATAGAGCTCTGAACACACCCGTCTCGAACAAATGGATGCTCACTTGCTCCACGATTCCAGCTGATAGGCTTATCTGAAATAAAAATAAATAAATAAATAAAAATAAAAAAATTAAAAACAAACAAACAAAACTAACGGTGTTTCAATTTGTAAGCTTAACCCTCTGACCGGAACATCCGTCTCTCAGAAGGGTATGATTTGCTTTGATGCCTAACGATGTGGTGTGATTTCCGAGGTGGGCTTCTTGACATCTTCAGTTGGACTCTACCCATTGAGAGGATCCCGTGCTGGTACGTGGCGAACTTTTTCAACTCATGTTATGTGCGATTTTTCTTATCTTTCACCGTCTATCAGACGGATATTCCTATAATTTTTTCGTGTTTGGTATTATTATTTTTAATTACTTTTACATGAATATAAATAATTTTTAATCAGTTTTTATAAAAATGCTAGTCACAATTCTAGTACTAAAAATATATTGTTTTGCTTGATTTAACCCCACACTTGTTATTTGAGGCATACTCAATTTCCTGAGAAATAAGGACATTTAAAACAGTCCTTAAGGTAATAAAATTCAAAAACATTTACGTACGCGTCTGTCAGACAAAAAAAATTGATGTTCCGGCCAGAGGTTTAAATGCATTGAATGGACTATATTCAATTAGAAAAACCAAAAATTGGATTTTTTGTAGACCTCTGAAGAAAAAGTTTTGAATTTCATGTTTTTTTATGTTTTTGTTATAAAAAATAGAAATTTTAGGAATTTTGAAATGATCGCGATCCATTCCTTGCGTCTATGTGTGCTGAGTGTCTACCCTATAAACTTAAAGAGATTTGGTCAGACCGTTCTTGAGATATAATGGAGGAAAACTCGAAAAACGTAGTTTTGAGAAAATCATGTTTAAAGTTTCAAGTCTGGTTAAAACTATGAAAATCTTAACTTATCATCAATCGGCGATGCCTGGTTCATAGAGTACTCTTTCCTCTTTTTCTTGAAATTCTTTCAAAGCAGATTGTTTAGCTCTTGTATCAATTCTTTCTTGTTTAATGGCATCACTCGTGCACCGCTCAGAGCGCGAGATGCGAGAATTAATCACGTTTCTGTACCTAAGTATGCGCTTCGTGGCAGCATCCCAGAGTCGTCATTACTTTTAATACTCCTACAAAACCTTTGTTAAAGATAATGACAGATAAGTATGTTGCAATTCCAACGATCTTCGGGCCAGAGTGTAGATGCTTTGAAACAAAAGTCCAAATCAACGAATTTATAGATTCGTTATTGTTTTGTGTCTCTGCGAGAAAGATAATATATATATATATATATATATATATATATATATATATATATATATATATATATATATATATATATATATATATATATATATATATATATATATATAAATCACTTTTACTAGCCTTACATATATAACAGTTTCAAAAATAACAGCAAGTACTGAAACTAATTCGAAAATGCAATACGTGAAACTTGAAGCGATGGGAGCCTCCATGTTCATGCTGTTTTTTAGTTTTCTCGCAGAAGCTGATGTAAATTCCGTATCTTTTTTGATGGCAAAACGGTTTCCACTTAACTTTCGCTTTTTATTACAACCAAGATGAACATTTCCAACCCTACTTCCTTTCGGCCACTGATTGCGGCAATAAATAATTTGTAGCTGTTGTGCTCTTCGAAGGTAAACCAAGACTAAAACAAGTTCGACAAAATATTCAATAGCTATAGATATTTTCTCTTAAAACTGCCAACTCAGCGCTTTGAATAGCTGCTTCTTCTTACTACCGTATCTTTATAACGACTTCGAATTTTAAAAAATCACTTTACCACTATATTCTAGACAAGTAAAGAAAGCAATTTATGGATGAAAATAATTCGATTTTTTTAACCCTTAACTTCGCAGTTTTTAAAATTTCTATGAAAAAATTGTATCAGCTAGTTCTCAAGAAATAATAAAAGGGAAAAATATGAAAAAATTAAGCAGTTTTAAATTGAATTTCTCAGTCATTTTTTTGTTTGTTGCAGAAGTCCAACATTACGCAGTAGTGCTGTAAATTACAAAACTTTTTTTTATATAAGGATTTTATTATTCAACATAAAATGTTTAAATTTCTTATCTGGTAATTTATTTCGTCAATAAACAAGAGGAAGCATAAAATGTAATGGATTATTTTTATAGCAAAAACACAGTTCTTGAGGCATCAGAGATTTTTTTAATTGTAGTCATTTCCGGAGAAAAAATGTACTTCCATCTAGTGACAAAATTAGCATGAATTTCGTTGCAGTAATCTTTTTTTTCTCTGATAAGTGATTTGTAGGTAATTAGAAAAGTATTTAGTGTATTAAATTAAAATAAATCATATGTTGCAAAAATGCAACAGTGCGAAGTTAAGGGTTAATCCATCACATATGTCAGTGCTTTTCAAACATTCTATACTTGCGACCCAAGTTTCAATCAGAATTTTCATCGCGCCCCCCTTCCATACAATAACAATGTATTGAATTCAATAATAATATATTCTGACATAAAGCTACAATACGACTTTAATTATAAACCATACAAATTATCAAGGTAGGTATTAAATTTTTTGTATATAATTTTAGGACATATTCATGGGGTTACTGGTAATTATTAAACTTGTTCTTAACTTAGTACTGCCCAACTAATTATCAAACACATTTTGCAGTACTGATACATTTATATAAGTGTATTATATCAGTCTAAATGTGTATTTTACTTCTTATTATGTCAGAATGTATTTGTTTTGTTTCCTTTCAGTAAATTAATATTTTCTGTAAAATAATTTTTTGTTTTCGACTTTTCGATATATTCGCACCCCCCTTGTAGGGTTGTCACGCCCCCCTAAGGGGGCGCGCCCCACAGTTTGATAAACACTGACATAGGTGAGCCCTCTTAAAATAAGAAATAGATAACATAAAATATACGTATTTCCCTTCATTATAGTTAAATAAATTGATGAATAAAACTTTAATGCTGCCTAGTGCTTGCACCTCTCTATTTTCATATTGCAAAATCAGGGGTATAATTTGTGATTTTCAATTTGACCCGTTCAGTTTGACAGCATTCAGTTGTTAAACGATTTCTTTGAGGACTCGAAATATACGAGGAAAGATTTTTACTTTGATACGTAGAACCAAAAGCGGAAAGCAGAGTGCAGGCACTTTTCTCTCTTCATACAATTAAATCTCTACAGCAATGACATTCAATAATTTACAAAATAGCTGTAAATTTATCTTTAGAGCTATCTTTCAGATTTTTTTGGAACCATAAATTTTCATACTTCTGAAAATATTTGTCAAATAAAGTACATTGCAGATTTATCAACTTCCATCCACTCAAAAATTAAAAAAATGTGCCATTGTACCACGTGCCATAAGTTGGAAACCTCTGGTCTAGATGGAATGGAAGATGATTATTTATATATGAATCAGTGATAGTGAAGATGAAACAGAATTAGATGATGTGCCTGAAGATATAACGGAAGACCAATATAACGAACCTTTCATATTATCCAGTAATGAAAGTGTATAAGATAAGTTATTTCTTTTAAATAAACGGTATTTAATTAAAAAGTTTTTTTAGAAATTTACTTTTTTTGTATTCGTGTGTTCCTAATTTTTAAAGTTATAATCTTTTATATTCGGCGTATAACGCGTACGTGTAAATTTATAGCCTTTTCTTGTGCTAAAAGAGCGAGTTACACATCACATTATACGGCAAATTGAAAAAAATAGCTGTTTGTATTCTTGTTCAATGTTATAATTTTAGACTTCGTATCCTCTCATAGAGAATTACTTAATTTCAGCATTCAAATTTCCAAACATAATTCATATTTATGTCTTTACGACAGTGTTTCTCAAACTTTCAATATTTGTGACTTAATTTTCAATTAGAATTTTCACCCCCCTCCATACAATAACAATGTATTGAATTCAATAACAATATACTTTTACGTAAAGCTACAATAGGACTTTAATTATAAACCGTACAAATGATCTAGATAAGTATTAAAATTTGTATATTTTATATATGACAAGCCCATGAGGCCATCGATAATTACTAAACTGGATTGTAACTTCGTATTTTTAAATTAATTATCAAATATATTATGAAGTACTGATAATTTATAAATGTATTATTTCAGTGTAATTATGTATTTTATATTTTATTTTGTCACAGAATGTATTTTTCTGCTTCCTTTCAGTAAATTAATAAATTTCTTTTAAATAATATTTTTTTTCGACTTTTCGATATGCTAGCGCCCCCTTCCCACGTAGGATTATCACGCACCCCTGGGAGGCCACAGTTTGATAAACGCTGCTTTACGATGTGTGTTAGGTTCTATAAAAGATAGCAGTGATAAAAGAAAGCATCATTGAATTAATTTTGTTTTAAGACTTGTGAATCTGATATTTTCCATAAAAAAGTTAGTTCTAATGTTAAAATTGATGGATCATGTTTTTTTTTAAAAATAAACTCTTTCATTTTTTCTAATTTAATGAAAGGAGTTATTTTCCTAATTTATAAACTACTTTCTGTTGAGTTTGTTACCCAGAAGTATGTTATTGAATATTTAAACATTAACAGTTGAAGGAAAATGTTTAAGGCTTTTTATAAGTGAACTCTTTTTAAATTTGGCAGAGATTTCGGTAAAATCTTGGTTTGCCCTAATAATGTGTTTGTCCTTTTGTTTGCCATAGATTTAACCAACCAATTACAGACCATATTTCATGCCAATCACTATCGAAAAGGAGAGAGGTTGATTAATTGATAGATTTATTTTTTACGTTAAAAGAAGTAATAAGAAGCTATTGGCAACGGACTTTTTTAAACCCTAGTCAAGTGACCGAGTTGATACCTGAGTTGGCACCTCAGTCTCTCAGAAATGAACACAGGACATAATAGCTAATATTTTAAATTGAATAATAGGGTTTGTAACTTCTGTTTATCTACATCGTAAGTTCCCAAAGTGGTTTCTATGAACCCTAAGGGGTCCTTGTGCAATGTTAGGGAAGAGGGGAGAGTTCCATAAAAGGTTTAATATAAACTATCTCACAAAAAATATATGCACCCAGAAGAAATCGAGCTACTATTACGAAACTTAGTAGGAATGTAGTCTGGTAAAAGATTTGCAAATGATCAAATTTCGACGCCAATGAGACAAGGATAAGCGCGTTGTGTGCCTATGGGATGCTCAGTTGGGAGAGTTTAAAAGCATGATTGTCGTTCCATAGGGTTATTCAAACAAATCCGCGTCGACTTCGATGGATGGTATTGTGACTTGACATGCTTCGGAAATGTAGTCAGTGACAGTACGAACACTTGTCGGACTTTTAGAGGAGGCGTATAGTAGGCCTCACAGAATCAGGTTGGTCAAGCGGGCGTATCGGCCGCCACCTCGATCGGAGTGATATGGTAGTTGCTCGGTGTTGGCATCAATGGATCACGAAAGGGATAATGAAGGGTCAGGGTGTCCCAGGAACACAAATGCGTGATATGATTTTGCAATCAGAAGAGCAGTCATGTTCTCACCAGCAACGTCGCTAGAATCGGTTTGACGCCATTTACCACCTTCCAGACATCCGAGGGTATCAAGGAAAGCCATTCGAAAACGACTGTCCGACGCAGGTATAAGGAGCCGACGACCATTTAAATCCCTGCCCCTGACCCCACATCATAGTCAGTGTCTATTGTATTTTGCCGACCTCAGGCAATCAGGAATGGAACGACTTTAGGCATGTGATCTTCAGCATGAACCCTTATTCAGTTTTATTGCTGATGACCAGCACCTACGCGTGTAAAGGCGGCCAGGCCAAACCCGGGACAACAGCAATTTCTCAAGACGCATACAACGATTATACAAGATACGACAGTGAGGGAAGAGATTTAGAGGGACATACGATCACCTCTAGTCATCCTTCAACACATTTTGACAGCACATAGTTAGGTGGACGAGATTTTAATGCCAGTTGTACTTTCCATGCTATCAAGTCGCACAGGAGCCCAGTGGCGTAACGAAGAATATTAGGGCCCCCCTTGCGACATAGCCATCCTGTGATGACCATGTCGTGCCGGTTCCGCGTAAGCTAGAGGTGTGGGATTATAAAAATGATGAGACATAATAATTCTTAATACAACTTTTATTAAGAATAACTTATATTACCAAATTCTAATTTGACAATTTTAATTAAAGTGAGTCAAGCCCAAATTAAATACGTATTCAAGTCAGATCACGCAACTAGATCTATCTCAATTATCATTAATAATCCTATGCATCTAATTACTTATATCTAATATTACCTTTTTCAGTTCTCCTTCCTTTACCTAGAATGGTATCTATAAACTTTACATAAACGTGATTCCAACTTCTTTATCTTAGGCTTCTATTCTTTCCCAAAACTATCGGACTGCTAACTCTTGATCTATAAGATTCACACTAAGCTTTGTCACGCTATCGATCAGAATGCTTCCACAATACTATCTCTGAGCCTGCCGCGCTATATCTAAGCTTGCCTCGCTATATCCTATCATCAAAGCTTCTATCCTTTTATAGTATATCTAATTTACATATTATCTTTGTTTATCTTCTTGGTATTGGGTTGGAAAAGTTTGGCCATTATTCTGGCCGTCAAAAGAACATAGGGTTATGTTAACAGAAAGACGCGAGGAACGTCACAACCCCCCTCCAAGAAGAAAACGTGATTTACTTAGGGTTCTCAATGCCCGCCAATAAATTGCGATGTCTATCTATTTCTAAATTTCTTCGCTTTCGAGTTTTATTTTGAAATTTAATTTTACCCCAAATCCTCATTTAACTTTTATAATTTCCAATATTTATCTTGACTTTAATTTTCATTGCAATTTTAATCTTTAAATTTTAGCACCTGTTTTCCAAAATTTATCTTGACTTTTAATTTTCATTACTCATCTTAGAATTAAATTTTAATATTCGAATTTAAATTTAAACTCGTGACAATAAATTTTACTCAATAACTAGGCCAACATTAATAATTACTGTTTAATTTATGCCCTCTCACTTTTACGTGCAAGTTACCCAAAATATTTATACACTTAAATATTCTAAAACAAATATTACTAAGATTGCGCAGACCAATCCCTAACACTGCATATGAAGCTGGAACTTTCCTCCCCTTCTTATTTGAAGCTATAATTCGTATACTTTTCAAGATTTTTCAGGGTCAGTCTCCTGAAATGAAAACTGTAGTCTCTATTTCCATAATATCAATCAATTTCACATATATTATTTATATATCACAATAAATTTTATCTCCATCCCATCTGGTTTCAACAAAACTCCCAATGACGCACCCAACTCGATTTTGTATTATTGTTGGTGCTTGCCCTGACTACGCCGCGTTTCCCTGAACCAGATGTCTCATAATACATAACAATACAACAGCATATATACATATTATACAATTACAAACATTTTTTCAATAAAACTATTATAACAAATAGCAAAGGAATTTTCGCATCTCACGAGTCATACATCGAAGCAAACAAATGTGTGATTACAAATGTTTTCTTCAGAAAAAAATTTTAACAAGTCAAAAAGTTCCAAAATTAAATAAACACTCATTGTAGTGTTTGAAGCGGCTTATAACTTTTAAGCACCGCCCGAGACTTCCTTCTTTGCAATAATTCTTCCGACCACTTGTTGGAAGATCAAAAAAAATGAAACAATACAACCTGATTTTTATATGTTTTCTCCCACATTCACGTTCAACGATGGGTGTCATCACTCTTATTCCTCGGTTGTCTGGAATTTCTTGTTGAAAAAGGCTTGTAATCCCCTTTGTCGTCCTTTCCTTGATTTCCCCAACTGTGTCCTTGGCTGGTCGGGTTCTTCTGTTCTCCGTCTTGGCCTTCTGTATCTTCTTCATCTGGTTTCGTGCCTCTCTTTTGTTCCTTTCCTCTTCTGAAATAGTACTGGATGACATTTGTCTTTTTTTTTTTCCTTTTTTTGCCACTTTCTTTGTGGTCCACTTGCCCCAACACCCTGTTTTTTAAATACCCTATTATTTTAAAACCTTTTGTTTTATTTTCATTCCCTAATGAACTAGGTAGTGATTGACCAGTGATTTTTTTTATGGGTCCTCTCTGTTTTTTTTATATTGTTTGATTGGTTACCAACCCCTTTTTCCTCAACCTACGTTTCCCCCAGATTTTTCTTTCCCATTTGTGACTCATTTAACCCTTGGGTGTACTTTTTTCCGGTACGGTTTTCCTGACTTGATCTTATACTATTTGGGATACCTTTTCCCTAATTCGACCTCGTCACTTTTTCCTATGACGATATATTCTTATTTTTCGTTAACTTTAAATTTTTTCCTGATTTCCATATTACAAAATTTTTAAAATTCTTAACTTCTAAGACTCTATAGGGGCCCTCAAATTTTTTTTTAAATTTAGCGCATACTTTGTTAGCTCTGAAATTACAGGGGGTGTTTCCAATAAGACCCCAAACATTTACCTTTATTTTTTTTCTTTTCTACGTCTATTATAATATTTTTCCCACCTTTCCTGTTTAATTTTCGTATTTGTCTAAACTTCTTTAAAGCTTTTCTGTATATCTTGAATTTTGAATTTTGAACTTTCCGATATTAACTAGTTTTTTAAATGGTGTAAACAATTTTTTGACCTAAAAAAATTCAGCCGGTGTTTTCCCCTTGTTTCATTACCGCCGTACGAATAGGGAACAAACTCATAAATTGATCCCAAGTATCGTTTGATCATTAACTAATTTGCAATCATTTACTATATCTCGTTAACTCTTTCAGTGTTTTCTTGTGGTCGATATGCAACGTCTTCACATCCTTATGCCTAATCTTTCCTTAGGGGGCTCAAAATCTCGGATATAAATTGGGGACCATTTTTCAATAATTTTTTGGGCTCCATAACGCGATATAAAGTTATCAAAAAAAAATCCCTATTATACGAGATGAGGCCTTTTTAAAAAGGTATAATTTCCCCATTTGCTGAAATGATCGGTTTTACTAAAATATGCGGTTCGTTTATTCTCGAAAAGGAAAGGGCCTAAATCTAATATATCTTTTGGATAATTTGATATAATTTATTTAACCGACCAGCTGGTAACGCGTTTTATAGTTTTAACGGGACAAAGGCATGTAGAGACATATTGATCAATAAATTTTCTCATGTACGGGAAATAACAAACGTCCGATTTTATGATACGTTTTTAAAACTGCCTAAGTGTCCCGCGATTGGCGTCATGAAATTTCTCATTATTTCATTCCTTAAGATTTTGGAATGTATACACGCATTTTCACCTAATGACGTTGCGTGTTTCGCATAAAATAACAATCCTTCAATTAAACGAAAATCATTATTTACCAATTCTCACATATCGTTGCATTAACCGAGTTATCTTCCGGGTTTTCCTAAAATATACCTTATATATGACCTAATTCTGGGTCATTTTTTGTTCATTTATTAATTGTTCCCGCAGTAAGTACCAAATCCTTGATTATGGCACAATTAATTTTATCTGGTATATATTTTTCATATGCTTTTCGGTAAAACTGTAGCCATCATGTTGCTTCATTTCTGACCCATTAACGTGTAAATTCCTTTATCTACCTTATTATCTTCCAACCAGTGAATTTTGAATTTTTCAACGATTTCTGATCAAAAATCTAATATACGATTTTTGACCCTTATGAAATCGATACCAGAATACATGGGTATTCTAAAATCTTTCAGCACATGAAATGACCAATTTCTTTCGGGTGTCTGATCCTAATTTTCAATTCTACAATCCCCTGTTTGGCATTTCGCACCCTGTGCTTTGTTATTACCTGGGCTCGTGATTTTTAATTTGCTTATAGAAAAAATATTTTCTATATACTTCTTCCGATATAAATGATTTATCACATCCGGTGTCCATGGCGCTTTCAAAAATGTGTTATTTAATAAAATAGGAACGTGGGAAGTTCTGCAGGTCATTTATACATATCGGAGAAAGTCTAATTGTCTCTCTTGTCGACATCCCTTGAGGTTGATCATTAACCTTTACAATATTTAATCGTCCTTTGCGTCCTATCGCCTCGATTGAAATTATTACTCGAACCCTTATTTCTACGGTCCCTCTATTAAAGTTATCATTTCGCTCATTTCGAATAGGTAACCCCTGATGCTGAATCTCTGATCATTATTATTAAAACCTATTCCTCTCAGACCTCTATTATTTTTGACGGCTATTCTCGTAAAGATTCATTTCTACTGTTATTTGGTCTACGCCTTATTTCAAATTCCTCCAGTTTTCTACCATTAGCTTCAAATTAGGCATCTATGCTATTTTGACCTCGTCTTTCCTATATTATCGTTCTGATAACCCCTTTGTAATTTGCAAGAATATCTCTCTTCTTGAATTTAGCCAAGACTTCTAAAAGTTGTATCGTGTTTTGTGGATTGCGCACCTCCACATAGTCTTGTACGCATAATGGTTCGAGTTGAACTAAAATATGATCCACTAAGTCTGCTTGGGACATTCTAATTCTAAACTTCTCTCTATTTTGGTAATCTATACACAAAATCAGTAGCATCCTGATTTCTTCCCTGCTGGGATGCATAAATTCCGACTGTAGTTCTTTCTTATTTTTGACCGCGGGAAGAAGCCTTCGCTAATTCAGCTTTGAGCTGCGCAAAATCCGTGGCTGTATTTTGCACTAACAACAGACCAAATATCGAATACCAATCTTGAGCCCTTCCTGAGAGATGACTCTTTAAGTAAGCACATGACAGATTACTTGGGATTTCTAGTAACTGTATGTTTATTATCTATACACTCTATAAACTCTGCAACGTTCTCCGACCTAGAAAAGTACATTTCAGGTAGAACCGTACTTCCACCTACATTACCTGGCAAGTGCAAATACGTTCGGGCGCCATTTTGCGACATAGCCATCCTGTGATGACCATGTCGTGCCGGTTCCGCGTAAAGCTGAGAGGTGTGGGATTATCAAAATGATGAGACATAGTAGTTCTTAATATAACTTTTTATTAGAATAACTTATATTACTTAAATTCTAATTTGACAATTTTAATTAAAGTGAGAGTCAAGAAGCCCAAATTAAATCACGTATTCAAGTCAGATCACGCAACTAAATCCTTTATCTCAATTATCATTAATAATCCTATTCATCTAATTACTTATATCTAATATTACCTTTTTTCAGTTCTCCTTTCTTTACCTAGATAATGGTATCTATAAACTTTATAAACGAAGGTTCCAACTTCTTTATCTTAGGCTTCTATTCTTTCCATATCGGACTGTTAATAACTTGATGCGAAGTTTCACACTAAGCTTTGTCACGCTATCGATCAGAATGATTCCACACTACTATCTCTAAGCTTACCGCGATATATCTGGAAACTTTGCCACGCTATATCTTATCATCAAAGCTTCTATCCTTTTATAGTATATCTCATTTACATATTATGTTCGTTTATCTTCGTTGGTATTGGGTTGGAAAAGTTTTGCCATTAATCGTGGCCGTCAAAGAATATAGGAGTTATGTTAACGGAAGGACGCGAGAGACGTCACAGACTTTGTGAAAGAAAGTCTTGGCTGCTGCTACACGAACGGCTAAAGATGCCATGAATGACATTGCTTTGGAAGCAAAGAGCATTATAAAATATTCCAAAATGTCAGCTGAAGAATGTGGAATATCCGTTGACGGCAGAGACACGTGGACATTCATCGCTAAATGTGGTTTCTATAGAAACTTTATACATTAACTCTGGGAAATTACAGATTTGGAAACGTTATCAAAGTTTTTTAGAATTCTATGTTATACAAGCGTGTTTCTGCAATCGTCTGGGATTTACTTCAAATATGGAATCTCTATTGGTGTGTAGAAAATCTTTGTATGTTTTTTACTTTTCTGAAATCTTAAAATATGTATTTCTATTGTGATGAGTGATTCCAAGGACCTTTCTGTTAAAAGATGTGTATGGTGTCAACAATGTCATCAAATATGAGTGCATAAGATACTTCTAAGAAAGATTGAGTAGTCGGCAAAGAAAATTGTAAAAAAAGGCCAGAAAAACCTCGGTGAGAAGGGAAATTTTATCAATGTTATGTTTAATAAAATTCTAAACTGTTGTAGCAGTAACACCAATCACGTCAAAGCTATGCCTTTAAGTGCTACAATAGCGGCATTTTTCACTGTTGCTCCAGCGAGGAGAAATCATATATGGTTCATGCTTGATTGGGCCGAAACTGGTGTGACTATCAGCGAGGAAAACGACTGCGGAAAACAATAAACAGAAAAAGTGTAGGTTTTTCTGTGGCGACTCAAATATTGTTTAACATGTGTACATGAAGCAGTGTGATAAGCAGTTATTATAAAATTGCCTCCACGGTAAGACTCAAATACAAATGCATCATTTAACGTTTGTTTATGGCAAATAGTTTCGAAAAAAACTTTTATCGAGCTAAAAACATTTTCTTTGGGTACCCATATTGCAGTCATTATTTTTAAAAAAGCTTTTATTGATTTGTTAGGTATTTTGAAAGCATTTGGCATAAATTCAGGGAATTATAGACTGCGTGATGAGAGATTTGTTGACATCTTTCGAGTCGGTGACTCGAAACAACATTCTTTGCCTTTTTTAAAATCAACCAGAAAAAAAGAGGGCCCAAAGAAAGAAACATTTTTAAAAAATACCAAAAATTAGGAATTGTTAAATATAAATCAGGAGAGTTTTAGTAATATACTTGTCATATTTTGTTTTGAAATTGCTTTTATAAAGTTTAAATGCATTTTTCTCAAAACTATTTTTTGTAAATTCATGATATTTCCAAACATGATATCCTAAAAACTATTAGAGATACCTGTATGAAATTTTTACACAAATGTTATTCATTGTATTATCTAGAGGATGGCCAACAAGCGCTAAGAATTGAACAATTTTTTGGATTTATTTTATAGTTGTATTTTTTTCTGGAAGTTTCGATAATTTGATTGAATTTCCCAGTTCGCTAGCTCGACTGGCTATAACATTTGATTCAAAATAAATAATTTAACACTTGTAGGTCATCCTCTAGAAATGTGTTTAAAAAATGTGTTGCAGCAATATTTTATGAAAAATATAAAATATTTTTAAAAATAGTGTTTGGAAAGGTCCAAAATTTCATTAAAATTTCTTAAAAAATTTAAGTTTTTGCAAATTTTTATGTACATATATTATTTCTAACTGTATTTTCTATTATTGTGTATAGAAGTGAAACTAAAAATGTAAAAATATTAGGGATTTTTAGAAAACTTAAAAAAAAGTCTCCGAACGTAGTCGGATACCTTAAGCACACGAAGATGGACAGTCATCGTTAAACCAAAGTTTAAATACGGGACCAAATTTGCATCCCAACATCTTAGAACTTCTCTTATGTTTTCTTAAAAGTCCTGTACCATTTACATCTGATGTAAAAAATCGGCTTTTCTTCAAATTGAATTAGACCTTCGTGATCGAGATTTTACACGTTTCTTCCGGACTGATAATTTGAATAACGAGCCATACGTTTTGAATTTCACGAGAGTTCGTTTTAGACTTAGACCTAGTCCATATCTTCTCGCAGCAACTTTAAAACATCATTTTAAGAAGTGCAAGGAGCAATATCCTCATACAATTGAGTTTCTAAATAGTTCCATTTATGTTGATGACCTCACTTGTGATCAGAATAACGTTCCGGACGCTTTACGTACTACCTTGGAGTGCTTACAAATATTCAGTGACGCAAACATGTTATTGCGCAAATGGCGCGAAGCAATTCGAAACAACTTAATTTGTTCTGGCAGCAAGAAGGTGTCGAAGGTATATATATATATATATTTCGATCCAAAGGATCTATTGTCACGTAGAGAAGAATCGAAAAGATTTATTCTGAGTGTGGTTGGTCGCATCTTCGACCCCATTGGAATTCTTGGACCATTCATTATCAAATTGAAATGTGTTCTTCAGGATCTTTGGACTCTGGGAGAAGACTGGGAGTTTGAACTTCCCCCAAGGCTACGACAAAAGTGGCAGCAGTGGGGTAGCGAATTTGAGGGCTTGACTGAGATAAAGATACCACGGTTCTATTTAGATGACATAGATCAAGAAATATCAAAATTTGAGACACATTGTTTCTCAGACGCAAGTAAATCAGCCTATGGAACAATTTTGTACTTACGATTTGTTACTTGTAATAAAGAAACCGAAACTAGTTTTATTTGTTCAAAAAGTCGTGTGGCACCTATGAAATCATTGACGCTTCCTCGTTTTGAACTGATAGCAGCCTTATTTTCAGTGAGATTGGCCAAACATGTGTCATCTTGTCTCAAATTCGATGCTAATATATATTATTAGACCGATTGTCTCATTTCGTACTACTGGATACGCGGCGATTCTTCAACGTTCAAACCATATGTTAAAAATCGTGCCCAAGAGATACAATCGCTCTCTGATCCGATCCAGTGGGGACACTGTCCAGGAAAGGACAACCCTGCTGAACTCCTTTCACGTGGTATATCTGCCGTCAAGTTAGTACAGAATGAGCTGTGGTGGCTCGGCCCACCTTGGCTTAAACTAACACCCGATCATTGGCCAAATCGTCACCGAGATATTTTAGATGCGGAGCTCTGCTCGGAAGAGTTAGAGCATCGCTTGTGACGGGCTCACGCGTCTTTTCTTTAACATAACCTCTGGGTTCTTTGACGGCCAAGATTAATGGCAACTCTTTTCCAACCAAAATCCAAGAAGCGAAATGCGAATAATAAATGCAAATAAGATAGCTTTTAAAGAACAGAAATTTCAGTAAGCAGAATGGCAATTTAAGGAAAGTTATGTTTGGAAGAGATACGAACGTGAATTGACAGCCTAAAGTAAAGTTTCCGGGATATCCAGCCATTGCTACAAGGTGCATACCATTGCACGCGCGCCTTGATGTTTCCGTATAGTGATTGAATCTTAATTTGGATTAAGGTAGGACTGATTATTTGATATTAGGACTTGTAATATTATCAGAAGTGAGAGTAGGCGGATAATATAATTATCTAGATAAAGTGGTCTAAGTTACGCAATCCGGTTTAACTATTTCTGTGTGTTCGTTCATTATAGATTCTCACTTATATAAATTCATCTAAATTGTTAGGGTTTAATTTATTTTTTTTAATAAAATAAAAAAAGGGGGTTCGGGGGTGTTAAATTTTTCTAGAGGCCCAAAAATAAAAAAATTTTCAAACAGGAAAATTTTTTTTAAATTTAAAATTAAATGATTCAAAAATTTTTACACTTATTTATGAATGGGGCCTTAGAAAAATATAAAATGTTTAAAATATAATCATAATTTTAAAATTTAAGAAAAAAATTCTATGATAAATTTTAAATATTTTTGGTTGCGCCCCTATTTTCTAAAATAGTAGCTTTAATTTTAGCTAAAAGTTGAATAATAAAGTTAAATGTATTCTCATTACACTGAGCTATTTTTATATAAATAGAATAATAACTTACATTTTTTAATAAATAAAAATGCATTTTTAAAAAATATTTAAAAAATTGTTTTCAAATATTTTGAAATACAAAAGACATAAAATACTAAATTTAGGCACGGAAAGGTATGATGCATTTTATAATTCTTTTAAAATTTTTATACATCAGATACTATTTTTTTTAGAAAATAGCGTCCCAACACAAAAAATACTTATTATTTATCATAGAATTTTCTTTGTTATGTTTTTTTAAAAATTATGATTATATTTTAAACTTTTTTTTTTCTGAAGCCCCATTCTTTTTTAAATAATGTGAAAAAAGATTGAATCTTTAAAATTTTTTTAAATGAATTATACCTGTTTGAAAATTGTTTATATTTTCAGAAAAAAAACCCCCAACCCTTTTAAAATTTAAAATGTCTGTTCATCCCACACCTCTAACTCACGCTGACAATTACAGATATGGTCACCAAAGAGGGGCCATATCACACGCTCTAGTGTGCATGTGGCAGTTACCCAACAGAAGGAATCTCTTGTTGACATAAATCGATTCAGCAGCCTTAAGAAACTCTTGAAATACAATGAATTACAAAATTTTGTGTCGCAGATAAAGGTATCCACAAGAAGTCCATAGTTGAACGTGCGCCTTGGTGGGGTGGATTTTACGAACGTCTTGTTAAGGCTATAGAGGATCCTTTGCGTAAAACACTTGGCAAGGCCCTTCTAACGTTTGAAGAACTTTCAACGATACTTTCAGGAGTTGAAGTCATCGTAAATCATCGACCACTGACATACGTGGAGAATGATCCAGGATAGCTGGAACCACTCACACAGGCCCACTTCCTTGAGTTAGGTTATGGTGACTCTTAAATATTCTATACATTTCATCGGAACTGATCGATGCCACTGTGACAAAGAAGTCGTACAAGAAAAACTTACCGAACTCTTCTTTTAAAACAACTTTGGAGACGCTGGAACGAACTGTATTTGTTCCTGTTAAAAACAGTTAATCATTTTAAAATACCATCTGTTCATAAGAATTTAAAATTAAATGACGTAGTTCTTGTTGAAGGAAATCCAAAATCAAAATTATTGTGGGAACTTGGAATAATCAAAGAAATATTTATTGGAAGAGACAATAATATTAGATCTTTATATTTGTATAAAAACTTTTAAAGGTCTCTTCAAAAAATCCATTCAATTGCTGTACCCTTTGGAAATTGAATAATATACTTGAACTAATTTTGTTTATATTTTTCAGATTAATGGTAGGAGATAGCACATTATTAATTATAATCTCTGTTAAATTTATTTTTTCTGAAATCTTGAGGTATGTATCCTAGTATTTGTTAGTTTGTAAATTGAAGATTTGTCATCTTTAAATTTCATTATATTCGTGTGCATTAATGTATATATACTTTTTCTTTGCAATATGTGTAATTTAGATTTTGATTAATAGTATTGTGTATCGGTATTTTTTTTGTTACAATTGTATTGGAATAATTGTTTGTATTAATTTTGGTTTGATGTTTAATGGGTGAACATTCTGTTCACCGGTGGGGTGTGTGCCGAGATATTGGCCACTCGAGGGCACTGCTGTGAGCACCTCTGTATTAAAATTGTAATCTTCGTTAGTGTGTAACTTGTATCATAGCATGTAAGCAGCATCGTGGCAATTCGTTTCTAATTAAACATTACTATACTCAAATTATGTCATGGAACTACTTATTGTGGACTGTAACTAATTCGCACGGATACACACTCATTTCGATTCGATACAATTATGGATATTTGCTTCGTTTATAATTCGTTACAACTTCTTCATGAAGTCGACAGCTGTGGATGTAAAATTAGGATCTTCGTGTTGACCAACCTTTTCCACTTTATATCTATCATGGAGTTTGACGGTCTTAATTAGGTAGGGTGCGTAGAACGTGGGTCGTAATTTGAGTCTTGTACTGAACTGGGTTCTTTTGATTGTCACTGGTTCGTCTTTTATATATGTGTAGTTTGCGTTTTTTAACGAATCGGGCTTTACTGTTGTTTGGCTCTTTCAACTTCGTATCCAAAATGATGGAGTTTAGGAAATCAATATGTCTAAGCAAATCACATTTTGCTCTTTGGCAAGGGCTTGATTCTCATCACTATCACTTGTTTTATTAGCCTTTCTTCCACTAGATTTTAGCTTTTTAATTTTGCGCTTGCTAGGCTTAATTTCTAGATTTTTAGTTGACATGGATGTTTTAGGATGATCGTTTGATTCCGTTAGTGCGTTTATGATGAGTATTTCTTCTGTTACTGAAGTACATTCAATTTTTCTTTCTCAACAGGTCGCTTTTCTGTAATTTTAAATGTTTCTTGTAAGATCTCGTACTTTTCTTCAAGTTTAACTAACTTGTCAACCTTTTCCAAATTTGATTCTTCTAATTTATGCAATTTATGTAATAACGCCGTTTTTTCTAATGATAATCTAAATGTGTTACGTAAGTGCATTTCTCAATTTTTACATTTATCTTCTGCAGTTTCTAATTTTAGCTGTGATACTTCTAGGGCATTATCTTTTAATTCGGATTGGTTATGTGCCTTAGATACATTAATTAAATTAATAAAGCGATCCTTTTTCTTAGGTATTAATTATATACCATTTGCACTAATTTTAAATTCAGTTTGTTTTAAAACATCAGTTCCAATAAGTATATCAATAGTTGTTTGCAAATTGTCAAAAAATAAATATCCGTCATAAATTTGTTATCTTCAATATCAATAGTAGATTTAAGAGATCCAACGGGTTTAATTTCACTGTTACCGAAAGAAGTTAATTTTATTTTCGTAGGATTTAACTTCGGTCTTCCAAGAATTTGAGAAACACTTTCGCGTATTAAGGTAATAGTACTACCCGTATCAATAAGAGCATCAAAATCATAGCCATTAATTTTAACAGTTTTACGCATTTCTGTTGAGGAATTGATTTCAATAACAACCTCATTAACAACTTCATTTTTAACATCAGGTTCTTTAAATACACACTGAGAGCTTTTATGACGTAATTGGTTACAATTAAAACATTTTAAACCTTTATTTTTATAGTAACATTCATTAGAGGTATGATTAAATATATAATCCACAATATATTATAACAACGTATACGTTCATTACTCATATTATCAGGAGCATAAAAAATTTACTTTATATTGAAATTTATTATCAGAACACATATTTTTATTAGATGTAGGAAAATCATATTGTTTAACATGTGTACGCTTATTTTCATTATCAATACTATAAGAATTACTTTGCATAAAAACTTTTTCATATATTTTTAACTTTTCTTTAAATTCTGAAATACTTTTGCATGCATACCATATCAATTTATTATGCTTAGAATCAGGTATACCATTAATGCAATGCATAATTATGCTTTGGCCGTATAAAGGAAAGTGTGCTTTTGAAGCAATTTCGCGCATGGCCATAAAATATTCAAATAAAGATTCTGTAGGGCGTAATTTCCGTTTTTGCATTTCCTTGTGAACGTCGTAAGAACAAAATAAATATTCAAATTCTTCAATTAATGCAGCTTTAAGAGAACTATACGTTAATATGTTTTGAAGAGTTTGGATAAAAGTCTTTACAGAGAGGACCTTCAAGCAAAAGTTTAACGCAAATAATTTTTTGCAAATCAGATATGTTGCGGGATAAAAATAAAGTTTTCTTCCACGTCGCGAAAAAAAGCTTTAACACTATAATTATCATTTCCCGTAAACGATCTCATAGTTGAAAAAAGGTCCTTTAGCAAAAATGCATTCTATTCGTTCCCTCTTTGGTTTTGATTTCTTTGTGTTTGAAGGAGGGGAGCATGATTTGACGAGAGTGAAAAAACCTCCTGTGGCGAGGGAGAGTGATAAATTGGCGGAGTGAGGGGTTGTTTATTTGCGTCGTTAACAGATTCTCGCGAAAAAGGCGTTGAATCTCCGTCTTCGTTATCCGTCAATGGTTCGGTCAAATTATTTTTTAAAGATGCAAGGTCTGATAGATTTTTAAATATACTCTCGCTTAATTCTTTGGCACTTCCCGCGCAATTAAGGCCTAATATAGTGCATACTGTAATAAGTTCAGTTTTTGTGAAGTCCTTTAAAATTTTCTTTTCGAGCTTCAATGTCGTAATTCTGTGAGAAACCCGTAAATTTTTTTAATTCTTTTCTAGAAGACTTACTGTAGGGTTCCTCATTAACAATTTTGTGCAGAAGATGCACCACACCGTTGAAGCAGGGGTCGTCTTTAATATGTTCGCAATCGCAGCAATTTCCTCTAGACACACACACACACAGATCATCGTAAATAAATATCTTCAAAAGAGTAAAAGAATAAATTGGAATGAACTCACCGTTGATGATTTTGTTGTTGTGGCTTGCGTTGCTGATTCCGTCGTTGAAGATTTCGTCATTAAAGCATGCGTGGTCCACCAGTCTTAAATTGGTCGTCTTTCCTAGGGTTTTTTTAATTAAATACCTTAATTTGAGGCCGAGCCCCCAAATGTTATATTGTTGTTGTGATTAAATGTTATGTTTTAGTGTCATTAAAGTATGCGTGGTCCAACAGTCTTAAATTGGTCGTCTTTCCTAGGGGTTTTTTAGTTAAATACCTTAATTTGAGGCCGAGCCCCCAAAATGTTATGTTGTTCCTGTGATTAAATCGTAACTTGTTTACAGAAAAAACTGTTTATTATTAAAACAAGAATAAATAAAATGAAGAATAATAATTAATGAATTAAAAGAGAGTGAGAAACATAATTAACAAACATAACTAGTTTTAAACAATGTTTTTAAGGGTCATTAATGATATGCAGATGTGCGCCTGCCCCTCTCGTTCTTAATCTCTTATCCGTCGTGTTCTAACCTCTCTTCTCTCACTGTCCCTTCCGTCCATTGCCCTCTGCTTCCCTTCAAAGCCACCTGGGAGGGAGATGCTAGGTGGGCTTGCAGTAACGCGTAGCGCCGCCCGCTTCACATCCATAATCTCATTCACTCTTAAAAAGTCCAATACTATTAGAAGGTCTTCATATGGATATTGTTTTGAAAGCCCCAGACAGTCAAGAATGTGTTCTGGAGATGCCTGGCAGGCAGAAAATCTTACACAAGTCGAAAGAACTTTGCTTCTATCCGTAAAAGTCAAAGTTGGGAGGAGGCCACTCCGAAAACGAGTCAAAACAGTTTGTTTCTTCATGCTGGAGAACCATAACTGGGTTATGGGAATAGAGTTATGAGGTAATGGAATTCTATGACAAGAGCCATGTCTGTAGTGTAGTTATCTAGAGTAATGTGTGTGTGTGTGTAAGTCTTATTTTTTCATTATAAGAGCTGAACCCCGTCGTCAGTACAAAGACGGGGCAACTTGGGCTCGAGACGGGATAAACCCTACATCTCGAGCGATCGCCCAAAAATTAGGAAACACCTTTGGGGCATCCTGTAGATGCCATACCAGATGTTAAGCAGATAAGAACAGATTTAAATTTCTTTATTAAGATCATAATGAAAAATTTACACAACGTTATACAAAGCATGACATGATCATTTAGTTGAGTTTTATACAAATTTGTTCTAGACCTCATAGGGGTCTAGAACTTAAAAAGTTAAAAGACTCTTCGATTAGATAGTAGGATCTAAAAAGAGGCACATATAAAATAGAAAAAAGGGGACACATAGACCTAAAATAGTCTACGAATAAAAGGAAGAAAAGACACAAAACGGAGAAAAGAGACACAAGTCTATGCTGGTGGTCAAAAACGACCGTCAACGACTGGTGAGTCATGGATAAAAAAAAGAAACATAGAAGGAAAAGGGGAATATAAAGATCATGAGAAAAAAGACGAGAAAACATCTCTAATAGGATGGGCAGAAAAAAAGCAAGACAAAAGCATTCCTTTAAAAGAAGGGAGATAGATCGGCAGAAGAATTGCCAGTAAAAATAGGAAAAGCCGACATAGAAAAAAAAAATGGTGCAAATTTAAAAGGAAGCTTAAAATGAGTCAAAAGAAAAGAGTCACAGGTGTGAAAGTAAATAGTTAGATCAAGGTTCATCGGCTAAAAGGCAGCAAGAGGAATATCAAAAGAGACCCACCAGCAACAAGGGATAAGTGGCATCTGATCAAAAAAATTACAGAAATAACAGCAGAATATCAACAAATAAATGCAGAACTGCCAATAATCGCACTAGGTCACAGTAATTCCTCGCAGCAAGGAATAAAATCTGTCCGTTAACCGAAACAGCTAATCTTAAGCAGATGAAAAGTTCAAGGGCGCGGAAGTCGAGATGATCCAAATATGCAGAAAAACTTGGGATAGTGGATGCTTGATTTAAGAGAGTTGACGCCTTAGAAGCTTGCCAATGTCAGGCTGGCCGCAAAGTATCAAGGAGCAAAAATACATCCAGGGCCAACACGAAGATTCCAGAGATCGGCGGAGGTGGCGATAGCGTGATCAGGGGGGGTCGCAGGCGTTGTCTGAAAAGAAAAAGCAAACCGGGAAAAAAAGGTAAAAAAGAAAAATTAAAAAAATCCATAGGGTCGTCCCAAAAAAAGGAACTAAAAACACGAATATAAAAAGAACTTAAGTGTAATAAAATGAGTAATGGAAGCTGGAAGAAATCATTTAAAATTGGCCTGGGGCGGAGTTAAAATTGACGCTTGCCCGTCAAGTGCTTGATGTAAATATCTCTCGACCACCTGATGGTGTCGGAGCAGATGAGCTTACGCATTAAAGTTGAGTACTTCCTGGAGATCCCCATACGAAGGAGAACTGTATCGTTGGCGGGATCCCAGCGAGCCCACGACGATCGCGTCGAGATATGCTGGCTCGCTGTCTGCCTGGAGTGACTCAAGAATGAGCTGATACTTTAAAATTTTTGCGTTGCGGGCAGTCACAAGGGACTCATACCGATCCTCGACGGCTACGGTAAAATCGACGATGACGGTTTCTCCGTCGCGCCTCCGCAAGACCAGATCTGGGATCAGAGTGGGAGAGACACCTGGGAATTTCTTGTTGATAGTGACAGTACCCAGGTGAGAAGGGATGGCATTGTGCTTTCCCCTACAGGCAGTGCTGTGACTCTTATAGTGGTTCAGCACATGAGGAATGGTCTCTCTGGCGTAACCGTATTTACGGCAACGAGGGTTACCCCTGCCGAACCTTTTCATAGCGTTTAGTTGGAGAACTCCAAGGCGGCCGCGATGGATGAAGTTCCAATCGCAAAATCTTGTATAATGGTCCGCCTGGATGAAGTGGTTCGAAGCAGGGTGCAGAGAGACCACTCCGATAGTTTTGCCCTGGTCGGGAAGGGACGCGAGACTGGAGATGTAGGATTTCTCGAGCTCATCCCTTAAAACCCTGACCACGAGCTTAGCCGCAGAGGGGGCGATGGAGATAGTTTTATTCGTCGATGAACGTAAAGAACTAGTTAGTCTGTAGCCTCCGAGGCAGCCCATTCAAGGCGGATTTTCTTGCTGAGTCTTTGGGCGGCATGGCGAGCACGCGACCAGATGGTTAAAAAGTGACAGGAGTCGCTGGAGAACCGGCCGGAGGAGGATCCGTTGAGGTAGTCGGCTAGGACGAAAATATCGGGATCTGCGTGGATCCTCTTTCGGACTACAGTCACGAGGCCGGCGTGGGCTACATCCGCTACCGTCGCATCAGGTGACGAGAGAGAGCGGAACGCATGTCCAATGGTGTGGACATCCAACAAGTCCCGGAAGAAAAGCAGAGCTGCACCACCTTTCCGGCAGGCCAAGTTTACAAGGGAGGTGTTGGCCCTTGATGGCAGATTCATTATCGATTTGGCTGCCACCTGGGACTTGCGGACATGTGCGTTCCGACAGGCAAAGTTAAGACCGGGCAGAATGATTGACCTGATGGCATGTAATTTCTGCCAGGGTGCGAGCAAAGAGTATTTTAATTTAGAGATGTCATCGGAGGCAGAATCAAACAGCCGAGAATTATATTTATGAAAGTTCAGGCCAACCTTCAGCCCCAAGTACTTATAAGCCTCCCGGCCAGATAGGGAGGGAATGCAGGTGTTTTGAATTTTAAGATTGGTCGTGTCAACCCAACGGCCACCCCTCGATTGGTAGAAGGCAAGGGACGCACATTACGGGGGGTTAAATAGCAGACGTATGCAGGACGAAGTCAAGCAGAGCGAGTCCAGTAACTCCTGAAGGGAGGTTTTCGATTTATCAATAAAAACGAGATCGTCCGCATAGGCGAGACATCGGAGGGACTTGCCAAAAAGGGAGTAACCCACCGATTCCACCTCAAGTGCCAGTCTCAAGATTTGCTCCAAGGAGAGATTGAAAAGAATGGCACTGAGGGGAAGACCATAGCGAACCCCGGCGTCTATAGGGATAGGGGGAGACCAATTTGGGCCACAACGAATCTCGATTTTAGCTTTAAGAGTATAATGAAGCGATAATGTTAACGACTGAGTCCGGGACCCCAACCGCCTTTAAAGAACGAATGATAAAGGCGTGCGGAATGGAACCAAAAGCATTTTCCAAGTAGAACCAAGCCAAAGCAAGATCTGACCTCGAACGCTTGGCCCCGACAATTACATCGTCGACCCCATAGGGATCTAGAACTTAAAAAGTTATAAGACTCTTCGATTAGATCGTAAGATCTAAAAAGAGTTATAAGTTACTATGCTAAATGTCCTTACCGCTGTTGGACTCGACTTTGATTTAGTGCGACGTTAGCAAAATGATAACAATGCTTATGCCGTTTGAATTAGTGACCATTAAGAACAAAGAACTCTGTTCTTATCAGCTTGTCATTAAATGGATGTGTTAGCGACATTTCCACAGATACTCTGGTAAGGTTTTAGAGATTGAAATCATGTCGAAAATGTACAGATTATGTCCGAAGGACCGTGAAGACATAATTTGACATGAGTGTGTGAAACATGTTGTGTCATCTGGTGCGACGGAACCTGTTGGTTCAATGGCAGGAGGTGAATGTAATTACTGATTTCGTCAGGAGAGATGGTGGGGAGCGATTTTCACTTTGATTATTGGGTCTTGTCTTGTTCGTAAAATTATCGCGGATGGTTGGGGCAAGAAGGTTGGCTTTTTCAATGTCTGTGATTGCTGTGCAAGTGGAGAGATGGAATGTTTTGACTTTTTTCTTACGGAATAATTTTTGTATAATGCTATGTATTGAGAAAAAGGAATTTGTGGTTCCAGGTGTTTTGTGCGAAATTTTTGAGTTGTTGTTTAACTTTAGCGTACAGTGTGTCTCAGTGAACTTTGAATTTTTTTCCGAGGGCAGTGGTGTCGATAATGTTAGAAAAATGCTCATGGTTTGAGTGATAACATTTAATGTTTTTCCGCAGCAAGCGATGTTTTAGAAATTTTAAAATCAACTGGGTTATGGGAATAGAGTTATGAGGTAATGAAATTCTCTGACAAGAGTCATGTTTGTAGTGTAATGTGTGTGTAAGTCTTCTCTTTTTTACATTATAAGAGCTGAACCCCGTCGTCAGTGCAAAGACGGGGCAACTCGGGCTCGAGACGGGATGAATCCTACATCTCGAGCGATCACCGAAAAATTAGGAAACACCTTTGGGGCATCCTGTGGATTCCATACCAGATGTTAAGCTGATAAGAACAGAGTTCTTGTCTCGTTATGGTCACCAAAACAAGCGGCATAACCATGGGGGTTATCCAAACGAGTGGTGATGGTTACGATTTTTACTGATGTCGCATCTAAACCAAAGTCCAGACCAACAATGGTAAGGACGTTCAGCCTAGTCACTTAAGAGCTAACACTGGCATTGGAGGCACACAAAGCACCGGTAGGTGGGAAAAAAAGTTTCACACTATAAAGAGGCTAAGCACATTAAATAGAACTAGTACACAGAAATAAGCGAGTCAAATAGCAAAAGTAAATGTACAATGATGAAATATTTACAAGTCCGTTGAAAGATTAACCCTCCACAACGGTGGAGGCCACATTAGAGTTCACGAATACAGTTTCGACAATGGCAGCGCACATCGGCGACTGTTCAATTGTTGGAGTGCCAACTGCCATTGCATTGTCTGATGATGTGCCCGGGGGCGATGGGTCGCTCTGAGAAGGCCCAGAGTCCAAAGAGTTCGAAGGCTGTTCGAGAGTGCACTGGGGAGGGGGGTGGACCGGTGCATCGGTGGAGTAATGTTTCGCACCTGTGAGATGTTGTATGTAAATGTCTCTACTCCACCGGATGCAGTCGGACACACACAGTTTTCTTAAGACCGCCAGGTACCTATTCGTCGCAACCTTCCTCAGAAAAACGTCGTTCTCCGGGTCCCAAGCCCCCAGAGAGCCAACTACAATGGGCACAATGTACACCTGTTGGAATCCGAGAGATGTAAAGTAGAGTAGGAGTTCCAGATACTTGAAAACTTTTCTCTCTCTGGCCTGGCTGAAGGCCTGTCTTCTGTTTTCGAACGGAATGGTGACGTCGACGATATATATGTTGTTATCAATTTACGCCACCAAGTCCGGACGAAGTCGATTAGGTCCAACAACCTGGTTTTCCGACAGGATTGTGCCCTTGAACGCAATCGCAGCCCTGATCCTCGCGAGGACAGCATTGTGCCTCAACTGCCATGCCGCAGAGTAGGATTTGCAGTGGTTAATGACGTGTGGGAGCGTCTCATCCCACTGACCGCATTTCCTACGCGCACGCAATGTTGGCAATGGCCCCTTCTTGTTGGCATTGAGGGGGACCAAGTTGAGGCGGGCCTTGTGGATGAACTTCCAGTCGGCAAACCTAGTATATTTCCCATCGGTGATGAAATGTGAGCTGGTGGGTGCCGTCGCCACACAGTCCATTACCTTTCCTTGGGAAGGGGCGGCAAGCAAATTCTGGGTTTCCATGACTTGGAAGTTGTCATGAAAGGCCTTGAGGATGCCCCTTCGTTTCATCGAGGTAAGGACTTCATCACCAATCGTCACTGTGGGTTTGCCTTCCGTGAAGGTTTAGGTCACTAGCTGTCGAGTGGAGGAGAGCTGGTTGGTCGTCTCAGCATAATCCCCTTCCATTGAACCACTCATGTACGCGCCGAGGTCCCCGTCCGTCGGCTGCCTGCCAATTCTATGGGCAACAGTCCTGGTCAGCTGGGCAAGGGCTTCGAAAGTGACATTCTCGTCCCTTGACGTCAACAGTTTGAATGCCGAGTCGACCAGGTAGAAGTCGGAGTCTTCAGCCGCCGATGGAACACCGCAGCCTCCGAGCTTCCTGTTGCCATAGATGTAGTGGTTCGAAGCGCTGGATGGAAGGGAAAGTATACTTTTGATCTCCTTCCCAGCAGCGACATCCACCTAACTCCAGTCGGTCTTGCCCAACTGGCCTGTGCGCATGGAGAAGGACAGAGTTGGGAAGAAGGTCTTTAATGCATCCAAATTCTGCCACTGCGCAAGGTGTGAAGTGGATATCTTCTCCAAAATGTCCAGGGCTTGATTTGCCGTCTTGAAGTGCTTCTGTAAAAAGAAGCCCACTGGCGTTCCAAGTTAGGTGTACGAGTCACCATCACCGAGAGTTTGGATTTCAGCGCCGTCCAGCAGGAACTGTTACCTGAAATTTGCAGGTAGCGTGTGGTTTGACTCTGAAGGGAAGCACACAGTAGTTGTATTTTAAAGTTTATTAAAGATATTTCAGCATCACAGGAATCACACGATTCCATAAAGAAAAATACATACATATACTAAACCGTCTCTGACGTCATGACCAATGAAAAACGAACACGATTTGCAATGACGTCAGATACGGTTAAGAATTAACACAGATAAATTTTGCATGACTAAAGGAAAAAAAGCCCAACAAGCGGCCCCCTCATGAAAGATTTCTCATTCATACTTCAGAAGAACAAAATTACACAATACCAAAATTTCGTCACAAAATTTCCTTTATAGCCTTTTTTAGGTAAGGGCTTAGTAAAATGTCAGCAATACTATTTTTACTATTAATATACTTTATTTCAAAAACTGACTATCTACTAAATTTCTCAAAAATGAAAACGAGTCAATGTGTTTTGTCCGATGATTTTCAACAGGCGAACGGAGAAATTTATAGCAGCGATTATCACAATAAATAACCGGTAGTTCAGAATAGTTTAATTTTAGCATCAAATTACATTCATTAATTACATTTTGAATCCAAATAATTTTTTTTGCAGCTTCCGTTAAGATATATTTTCCCCGCTTCCATAGTGGAAAGACTAACACATTTATGTTTAAATGTACGCCAGGAAATAGGGACATTATGTATCATTACAATTAATCCTCCTATAGAAACACGATCATCCCTATTTGCTGCAAAATCTGAATCAGAAAAACAATTTAAGTTTAATTTCCCAACATGAGATAAATTTAGTTTTAAATTTCTCGTGTCACTTAAATATCCTAATAATTTCAGTAAAATATTCCAATGCTTTATTCCGGGAGATTCTTGAAATTGGGAAAGGATGTTAACAGCATAACTGATATCAGGCCTGGTTCGATTGCAATAAATGACAAGCAACCTAAAAGATTTCTATAAGGTTTAGACATCTCTTCAAATCCTATAGCATTTAATGGACAGTCTAATTTAGATAGAACTGCTCCTTTTGCAATAGGAAGTGAAGCATGGGAAAAATTATATATTTAGAAAATACTTTACAAATTTTATCAATGTATTGTTTCTGGTGAATAAAATACTGTCCATTTATATCAGAAAATTCAATACCAAAAATTTCTTAATTTTTCCCAACACTTTTAAATCATATTTACTTTGTAACAAAGATACAACATTATCAATATCATCTTGTGATTTACCAAACACTACAATGTCATCAATATATACTATCAAAAGAACATTTTCCTTATAAATATAAACACAATTGCACCAATTTAGTTTAACAAAGTCTAAATTTTCAAGAGCGTTATCAAATTCATAATACCATTCTCTTCCACTTTGATGCAATCCGTATATTGCCTTTTTTAAAAGACAAACATGATTAATTTTATTCAAGCTTTCAAAACCTTGAGGTTGTTTCATATATACGCGTTCATTCAGATTAGCATATAAATAAGCACATTTTATATCCAACTGACAATGAGTCCATTTTAATAGGCATACAAATAAGACAAAAAACAATCTAACAGGAGAAAAATTTACTACGGACTAAACGTTTCATCATAAGATTCTCCCTTTTGTTGGTTATGCCCTTGTGCAACCAATCTAGCTTTGTACCTACAAATTTTGCCTTTACTATCAGTTTTAAGCGTATAAACCCATCTACATCTTATAACTTTAGAATCTTGTGGGGCGGGAACTAATTCCCATACATCTCTTTCTTTCATTACTTTAATTTCCTCTTCCATTGCATCTTGCCATTTATCAGACTGGGGAGAGTTTTTAGCATCTTTAAAATGTCTAGGGATCAAAATTTCAATATTCGAAGTTTCAGGACGATTAGCGTTATGATCCACAGTTGAATTGAAGTCAAATAAACTTTTATCATATAGTATATCATTATCTTTACAATATTTTTCTACATCATTAAATGACCTTAATCTAACATCTTTATCTTTAATACGATAATAAATATCATACCTTTTACCGTTTTGACGCAAGATTGCTTCTCTATAAAAAGGAATTGAACTGCATAATTTTAAATTAGATGCGTTTTTAACTGGAGCGTTTACTCTTGAGTTATCGTCAACTACAGCTTTACCCGATTCGTCAGGATCATCATAACTAAATGTGTTAAAAGGATTATTAAATTTAAATTCCATCCATTCCGTTTTTCTACTATTAGGGCTAGGGAAGTTTAAAATGCCGTTTGAAACTCTTTTAGATTCATCAAAAGTACGTTGCAAGTTTCAATTAACTTCTCTCATCCAGTAACCAAATACGGTACCCTTTCTAGTTGAACAAGCATAGCCAAGCATTATTCCGTGTTTTGCACGAAAAATCTAATTTATTCCTGAGCTGCTTGGGAGTTCCACAAAAACATGGCATCCAAATACCTTAAGATTTGATACAGTTGGCTTACGGCCAAAATAAAGCTCATACGGGGTTTTATCTTTAAATTTATGACAAATTCTATTTTTAACATAAGTAAAACAGACTAAAGCTTCTGCCCAAAACATTTTCAATTCCACTGGTATTAAGCATAGCCTTAACACAATCCATAGCAGTTAAATTAAATCGTTCGGATACACCGTTTTGTTCAGTGTGTAAGTATTTGTCCTTTCACATCTAATACCTAATTCATTAAATATTTGGAAAATTTTGAAATTTACAAAATTCCATACCATTGTCACATCTACACTTAATATTTTACGATTCAAAACTCTTTCAGCATTAGCTTGAAAAGATTTAAAGTATTCAAAAACTTGGAGTTTTCTTAAGAGGAAAGCAGGTTACACCATTCTGGAAAAAACGTCAGTGATGGACAGAAAATATTTAGTTCCACCACATGATACAACAGGTAAAGGACCACATACGTCCATGTGAACCAACTGTAAAGGTCTAGAACTTCTTATTCTACCAATAGATTTAAAAGAGACACGTTTCGTTTTAGCTAATTTACAACTTTCTCAGTCTAATTTTACATTTTTAAATTTAGGTAAACCATTTACTGCCAAAACTTTACTAGTTTGGACTAAATAGTCAATATTCATATGACAAAACGATTATGCCACAGCACAATATTTCCAGAATAATGCTTATTTCCCTCTTTTACATTAGAACTTTCTACATTGTTATATACATCTTTAACATGATATCTGGGTTTTAAGAAATACAAGTCATTGAATCTTTTGGCAAAGAATAACTTCTCGCCTTTGGGTGCAAAAAACCATAATATACCGTTTTCACACTTAAAAACTACAATTTGCTTCTCTAATAAAGGCGCTGATAACAGATTTCGTCTCAATTTAGGTGAAAACATAACGTTTTAAAGTAATAGAATGCTCCTTCCATTTTAACTTTATATAAAATTTACTGTACCTATACCTTCTATTGACTTTCTAACCCACCTACGGCTCTAAACATAGTTTTACCCTCTATATTCTTTAAATCACTAAACAAATTTATATTATTGCAGAAATGTCGTGTAGCAGCAGTATCAATAATCCAACTGAATTTATCAATTACTTCATTTACATTAGTCTCCGTAACAAAAATTTCGTTTTTACCTTTTTCTTCAAAACAATAATTTAAATTAGATGCACTAAATTTTGAGGAATTAGAATTTAAATATTTACAATTTCTCTTTAAGTGCCCTTCTTGTTTACATAAATAACAAGGCCCTATTCTATCTTTAATTTTAGATTTCTTAAATTTATATATAACCTATTTCCATCCGGTTTTAGTTTAAAATTTTCGAAACATTCTGTTTAAATTTATTAAGCAATAGCACTAATAGAATTATCAGTAAATTCTAACTTACTTAAATCATTTTTTTAAATTTTTTTAACCGATTTTCTTCGGCAATTAATTCAATCTCAATTTTTTTCAAGTTTAAAAATCCTCATCAGGCCAACGATACAAAATTTGCACATACCTGATATTCCGGAGAAAGTGTCCTGATTGCTTGGAAAGCACAGCATATCATTTAATGGATGTCTGACATTTTAATCTTTCAACCATCTTCCGAATTCTGGCTATAAATACGCAATACTTTCAGTATCTGGATTGAACTTGATAGAGAAAAACCCCATCAAAGTCGTATAACAGTTGCTCTGGAAACGGGTTCAAATAGTTCCTTGAGAATAATCCAAGCTTTAGATGGATTTGTAGTGGAAGATATCAAAGTTCTGTATTGCTCCTCAATACCGTAGTATATTGTTGCTAGAGTTCTATCCTGTCGCTGTTTATACTCGGACTTGTCACGTCTTGTTGCAGTAGTCTCATCCAAGGGTGGTTCCGTTCCTTCTATAAATGACCAACAGCCTCGTTCCATTAGAAGAAATTTCATATTCTCCTTCCATGAGTTCCAGTTCGACTTGTTAAGTAGTCGAATACGCTCTACACCAGCAGTCTCCATATTCAAAATTTTAAAGTGGAAATTGATGACAGCCGGCCCCCGTCACAAAAACCTTTGTGAAGTTAGCATTCAAAGAATTCAGATGCAGACCAGCAGTCAGATGCAGATGCAGACAATGCAAGGTTACTTCTGTGTTGATCGGTTAAATGGGTCAAGATCTGGGCCCATAACCTTTTCTGTTACCTGAAATTTGCAGGTAGCGTGTGGTTTGACTCTGAAGGGAAGCACACAGTAGTTGTATTTTAAAGTTTATTAAAGATATTTCAGCATCACAGGAATCACACGATTCCATAAAGAAAAATACATCATAATTTAAAACCCTCTCTGACGTCATGACCAGTGAAAAACAAACACGATTTGCAATGACGTCAGATACGGTTAGCAGTTAACACAGATAAATCTGCATGACTAAAGGAACAAAGTCTGCGACATAGCCATCCTGTGATGACTATGTCTAGTAGGATCCGCGTAAGCTAGAGGTGTGGGATTATCTAAATGATGAGACATTTTGGATTCTTTAAAACAACTTTTATTAGGATAACTTATATTACTTAATTCTAATTAACCCAAATTTCTTAAAGTAGATTAACACCCATTAAACCTTATATTCAAGTCAGATCGCAACTAGATCACTTATCTTAATTTTATTTAATTAACAGTCTAATTTTAACTTCTTATATAAAATATTACCTTTATAGATTCACCTTCCTTCATAGGTTTAGAATACCTATTACGTAATTATAGATGAGAAGATTCAAACTTTTCTTAATCTTTATTATATATTTAATTGAATGAACGTATCCCTTTTTTCGAGCTATAAGACGACTTACACTTGTTCGAATGATTCCACACTAAGTTATCTCTAGGCTTGCCGCTATATCTCATCAAAGCTTCTATCCTTTTTAAAGTATAAACCCCATTTGCATATTCGATCCGTTTTCTTCTTGGGATTGGGTTGGAAAGGTTTTTGCCATTAATCGTGGCCGTCAAAGAACTAGGGGGTTATGTTAGAAGAAGGACGCGGGGACGTCACAACCCTCCAAGAAGAAAAAACGTGATTTACTTATGGTTCTCAATGCCCTTAATAAATTACGTGCCCTAAATTTTTTTTTTCTGAATCTCTTCGCTTTCCAAGTTTTATTTAAATTTTAATCTTAAATCCTCATTTTAACTTTTATAATTTCCAATATTTATCTTGTCTTTTAATTTTCATTACTCATCCTAGAATTAAATTTAATATTCAACTTAATTTTAAATTTAAACTCGTGACAATAAATTTTACTCCATTAACTAGGCCATCATTAAGAATTACTGTTTAATTCTTGCCCACTCTCACTTTTTACATATATACACTTAAAAATAACTATACATAAATTTTCTAATAATTTTCCCGGGTGCGCAGACCCAAACTTTGCATCTGTATCATCATTTTCATATGGAGCTGGCATTTTGTCCCAATTTTTCGGGGTTAAATTATCTATTT
>BMAV01020049.1:0-16093 GCA_019973955.1 Trichonephila inaurata madagascariensis
GTAAAACGTAAATCAATACAAAACCCAATCCCCGGGATGCTTCAGCTGTGGGGTGATGTTTCATTAGCCAATCCCGTGTTATCGCGGGAACAGCTGGTCCACATTTATTTTCCCCTTTAGTTGGCGTGTGGGGGAAAACGCATTTCTACGGCTGTCATCGTGATAATCGATTTTTTTTTAAACAATATAAGGTTAAGCGTAATCGTTTTTTAAAAATGGAAATGTTTCTGCACATAGTCACATGCATTGTGAAGAACCGATACTCCAATTTAAATGGCGTTGGGGATCCACAAATATTTTTATTTTAGTATGTTAGTCTTATGTGAAGGCGGTCATTCTAAAATGTCTTGGCAGCCCACCGGTCGATTGCGATCAACTTAATGCCTATTCTGGATGTAGGCAATAGCAAATATATCGGTGCAGAATGAAGTGGCACCATGGTGGATCTTCCCGCGATCGGATATTTCCGGTCGTTTTTATTTGATATTTATGTGTAGGAACGCAAGGATTTTACAAGAAAATGACCTCCATAACATGTTCTGGATGTAAACTTTGACTACCCAGACATGTTAAAAAAGGTAATGTCTTTACTTTAGTCTGATATTTTCGATTTCTTGGGGTATGGGGAGTTTGAGGTGTGCCGTTCTGAATTATGAAGCTTAGTATAGGTATTGTCCCAAAGGGCCGTCTTTTTATTCTTACGATTTTGATTAAATTGTCAAAGAACGTGTTTTTTTCGAGAAATCAAATGGTGTTGGAAGAAATCAAGGGGAAAAGGTTCGAATATGGAATTGGGGAGAAGATCGAATGACTGAAGAGATTACACCAATTGAATCCGCATCACGACAAATGTGCATTGGGCTTCGTAATGACGGATTTGATGCAATATCCCAAACCTTAGGATATAAGTGTTATGTTATGTTGTATCACTTGACGTCATTTTACTCAGTGGGAAATATAAGCAATGCATCTATTTCTGAGATGCTTTGGTTTTATACTAAAACATATGTAATTGTGTAAAAGCACGTTCAAATTTGGGGACGGATAGATGAATACCATTGTTTTTTTTAAACAGACACTTTCCGAGCGTGTTTGTCTATAACACCTAAGAGGTCATAACTGAACTATGAGTTAGTCGGAAATAAGTTAACATGGCCATTGCATTAATGTCCCATATACTTGTTCTTCATGTCTGAAGGAAATGATGAATAAATGAGCGAAATTAGTGTGTCGTCACAGCTTTTACCACAACTTATCGACCTTATAAGAAAAATTTCGGGTAAAAAAAAGGCACGCACATCGGAAGTTTTATAATTGCGCACCCCCTTAAAATTCATGAATTGCCACCTGGCTACACTTAGCAGGATCCCGTAATCACATGGGGGTCATTTTTGAAATTTGTATTTCCCCAAGGTATAATGCGCCTTATCACACCCACCCTCTTATTTTTTATGAACATATGCCCCCAAATCCAAAAACTGCCAAAAAGGATATATGAATTCTGGTAAAACTTTTAGCCATGGCATATTGACAATCCTCAAAAAACCTGAGCATCTTTCTTCAAAGCCGTGGCATATCCCAGTGGTTGCCAACATAGTGCTAATACAAAATCTTTTTACGCATTGGATTTGTCCGTTCGAATGGGGTTAAAAAAACTACACCCGCCCCGCCTGAGATCGAATTTTATAACTAGAATATCTGCTTAAGTCCAGTTTATCAGGCCTTTCCGGACTCCGGGCCCCGAGTGCCCACCCCAAGTGCACAGCGGATAAACTGGCACTGCTTCCTGTACTTGAAAGGAAAATAGAATGTTATTTCCATTTGAACTCGGAACTACAAAACTGTTCAGCAATCCATGCGGTTTCATAACATGCATTATCGCAATAAAAAATGCCCCAAAACTCCGGGATTACTTTAAGCAATTTTTATACATTTTGTTGTTGGGGGTTTATTTTTTGGGGAAAATGGCCATTTAATTAAAAAAATTTACTTTTGGTAAAGGGGCTTTTTAAAAAAATTAAATGTCCGCTGTGGGATGAGAAAGGTGTGAAAACCTCAAATTTAGAAAAACGTTAATTTTCAGCGAACAGCAACAATCCGTGGTTCTTCCTACAGGTGTTTGTCATCCCACACTTAATGTAGACTTCATGGCGTATGCTCAGAATGTCGTGTATAATTATATTTATACATCACTTTCTTTTATTGTCCTTCCTGTGTCTATCTCCATACATAACGTGCTAGCTTCGAGTTACTCTCATTGGGTTTTCTGCGATTATTAACAATGTCCTCTACCTCCCCTCAAATATTGACCAGTGCCAATCTATTTTTAAATTGACTGATATACGAGGGTTGTGACATAAGTCATGGCAACTATTTTTTTTCTTGTATATATGAGAATGGATCACAAACGTATATGTGTCGTGTGGAAGTTCTGCAGGTATAGTGTTGTATACAAAAGAACAGATGGCTCTGGATTGCTGGTAGAGCGCAGAAGCCCGGGAAATCAGTCGGTGAGTGGTCATGTGAGGGGAAGTAACCGGTGTTGAGCAGGTTCTTACATAAAAAATACCCTTTTTTGGGGGAAAAGGGATGGAATATCACGGGAATTAGTGTTACCCTTTTTGTAATAATCCCTTTACCAAAACCATACAGTAGCACGGTGGGTGTATTTGTACTGTGTTGTCGTTCTTTTGCACCGTGAAGCCCATATTGTTCTGTATATATATATATATATATATATATATATATATATATATATATATACCCCCAAAAATTAAATTAGTTGTTTTAAATTTTTTAGTGATATTTTTTTACGCATGTATTTAAACCCCTTGTTTTCCCTTGTGTAAGTGTGACTTTTCCCAACCGGACTGTTATCTTCAAGAAAAAAGTTTTTTATGTTTTTTAACAAACCCCTCCTATTTTGTTACCTTTAAAAAGGTATAATTCAGTTATTTCGCGGTAATTGGGGTATTTCATAAAAAATAACTAGACGTCGGTTAAAGATATAGTAGATGAAATTTTTCCCCCTTTTTTACCTGGTTCTTTTTTGAAATAACCTTGTTTTTTCTTAGGGAAATAACTAATGGGGATGAACCGTTAAATTGAAAAATAAACAATTTCAAAGTTATTTTATGTGTAATATCTGACCTGTCCCCTAATCATAGTTTCTTCACTAATGATAACCTGCTTGGGGCAAGAGAGGGCTTACATACTAAAATATAATTTCCCATTTTTAACCTTTTGGTGCCCCTTTTTTTTATTGTATTTGGGGGTTTATATTTGGGGGGTCGACTAAAAAGTATCCCGGTTTCCCCCCTTTTACAGGTGTATTTTCTTTTTTATATTGTAACGTCGTTTGGGGAAAATAACAAGCAAAAAAAATTTTCACAGCCTAATTTTAAAATGTTGGGGCCCATTTATTGGTTTTTCAGGTCACTAATAATATAATCCAAGTTCTACGCGAAGCCAGTGCAGCCGGGGCTCAGTCGCGGGGTTTCTCTTTTCCCGAAGGGCACTCGTTTTATCTCTCAACGCCACCGGCGTTCATCGTTTTTTCATTTCTTTCCGTTCTCTCCAATCTCTTTTTTTTAGGGCTCCTCACAAGTTCTCTCCTTCCGGGGCTCTTCTTCCTGAAAAAAAAAAACCCCCTTTTAAAAACCAGGGCGGGTCCACACCACGCCCCCGGGTTTTTCTCATTGGCGGGCCACAAAAGGTTTCCCCCGTTTCCCGGGGCCCCATTCTTTTCCTATTTGTGCGGCAAACACAAATTCATACCCGATCAGTTTTTGGGAAAGAAAGGCGCGAGTTTCGTAAAAACTGGCACTCTTTATTCATCCCTCACATTGGTTCCATAAACCCATTTTGTTTGGCACCTGTCGTGGGACCGGGGTTTTTCCCTAAAACAGCTTCTCCTACGTCAATAGGGCCGGGCTCTGGCCATTAGCTGCCAGAAGGGGTGTCGGCGTTTGCCCGATGTGGACTAAAAAAGACCCAGGGCCCGGTTTGTCACTTAACATCTGTTCGAGCCAAAAACTTAAGAGGAAAAGGGGGTGGGTTCACCCCAATCGAAGACGTCAAATATAAATTCTAGACCACCTTGGTCATCCGTATTTTTTAACCTAGATACCCCTATGAGCTTTTGAATATATTTCTAGAAAAACCCCTACTTCCTCTCCCTTTTAATTTCCCAGGAATTTGAGTTTCGTTTTAAAACTCGAACCATAAGCCGTATTTCATACTCTTTAACGATCAAGTAATCGTTATTTTATAGATTACCTAAAAGCGTAGAATTTTCAATAACGTTATGTACTTAAACTGACTTGTCTAGTTATTTCATGAAATACCAGATATTATACGAAATAACGGATTTCGCACTTTAACGGTAACATATACAATTATTGAAATAAAACGTTTCAGCTATATGGAGTTGTGAATTATTTTCAAGTGTTACTGAATCAAGAAAGTTGATTAAATTGGCATAAGATAGCCTAATTCAAATATTATATTTACTTTGGCGATGTTTTTAAAGGGTTTAATACTAACAAAGAAGGCTTATTTCTACTGCAGATCATTTGCTTTGGCGATATTTAAGGGTATAAATTCTAAGACATGTCAATTCCTGCCTCTTATATTAAAACATAAATAACGGCACAGGATAGTTCATAATGTGAGAAAGAGAAAATATGACTAATATATTTGAAAAATAAATATTGTCTAGAATTTTTTTTGGCATCAAGTTAAGGAAAATTAATTTAGACATTTAAGCTTTAAGGCCAACATAAATAAAATAGGAAATCATTTACTAAAGAAGGCCAATACACAAGTTATTTCAACTAAAGAATGGTCCAAAATTGAGTATTTCTCGATTAAAAAGCTATTCTCGACAAATAAGTGATTCGTTCATAGTATTGAAATTGACAAATTTTGAAATTATTCATTTAAATTTATTCATATCTATATACTACTATTTTATAATTCCATTTTGTTTTATTTTCTATCTGTATAATTATATTCATATCTATATAGTACTATTTTATAATTCCATTTTGTTTTACTTTCTATCTATATAATTCTATTCGTTTTTTTACTTTTTAAAAATAATTCTACACTGAATAATTCTTATCAAATTTAAAATTATCTTTGCCAAATGGAAAAGTAATAGTCAAATTATTTTGAATTATTTTACCTTTAACTAAATTGTTTAATATTTTGAACATTATCTTTCTTGATTATAAGAGAGAGAGTGAGAGAGAGAGAGTGGTGGTGTGTTAATTTAAAATTAAAAAATTCCTTTAAAGTAAAATAAACATTTTAAAAATTTTTTTAAAGAATAATATATATAAATGATTACTAAAATAACAATGTAATAAATACTTTTAATTACATTAATATACAGAATTTTTTAACGTATGATTTGCACTAAATATAGCATTGAAAAACAATTGTGTTTCATATAAATACATCTAAATGATGTACATTAAAAAATTATGTGAAGCAAATGTTTGTAAAAGTATAATAATTTTAAAAGATTCCACCTGTCTATCATAAATTACAAGGATGATACACATTGATTGTCAAATAATTCATCAAAAGTTCTATTTTTACAAACAGGTAGCAATTTTTAAGCTAATATGAATTAATACATTTACATAGACCAGCGTTTCTTAAACTGTGGGGCGCGAGCATACTCAAAAGTATATAAAAAAAAAGGATTATTTTAAAAAATTAATTTGCTGAAATTAAATACAAACAAAAAATACATTCTAACATTATAAAAAATAAAATACACATTTACACTGACAATAAAATATAAACCTACTACTTAGTACTTATAAATGTATCAGTACTGCACACAATGTATTTCAAACAACTAATTTAACAATACTAAGTTAAGAACAAGTTTAATAATTACCATGGACCCAATGGACTTGCCATGTATAAAATTATATACAAAAATTAACACTTTTTTGATAATTTGTACCGTTTATAATTAATCCCTGTATTGCTGATTTACAGTGATGCGATTCGCTCCCCAATGCCACTGTTTTCCGTGTGGACAAGCGTAAGTGATGTATTGGTGGGAGGGGGAAGAAAAGGTATAAATAATGAAAAAATTTGGTATTAATAAATCCTTCGCAAACACTGTTAGTGTCCTTTTATTGCATTTCAAAGCCTTCAGAATAAGCAGTGCACAGAAAAGATCGTACTTCGGAAAGACGTATGAATACGTTCGGGGCAGTTAACGCTTTGACTGAGCGAGATGTTTATATATGTCGGTGACACTTCAGGTTGCGTATTTATTTTGAAAGCTTTTAACAAATTTTTTATTGTAACAAGGGGGCGGATGGAAACTGATTGAATTTTGGGGTTAGACTTTCAGATTTCAAACCTTTGACATAGACACATTTATAATGAGAAATAATTATTTTTAAACAATTTTTCTAATTACAGTGCTCTTTACTCCCCTTTTCTCTGAAATTTTTTTTTTTTTTAAAAAGTTTTGGTTTTTTTGTTTGTTTAATTTTTAAAAAATTAAAAATTTTCCCAAAAAATAGTTGACAAAGCAAAAAAAAACCCAAAATTTCCCAAAAATTTTCCCCAATATGACCCATTATTGGAAAAAGACACACCGTAAAAGGGAACTCGTCACTTCCAGCAAACCTGACCGACCCCCTGCTATCAGAAAAACATAAAAGGGGTTAGATCGTTGAAAAAGCTACGTAATTCGCATCCGCGTACTGTTTACCAGAATACATATCAACCCCTGTGGCAACTGCACCCACTCTTTCACCAAGGCCGTATTCAGCCCACTGATGGCCCTGGGGGCTGATCTTCGAGCTGCAATTGAGCGTCTCATTTACTTACCTTAGAATTAAGATCAGGGGATATCGCGTCACCAAGGCTAAAATCCGCAAATTTGGGAGGCTTTTTTCCCCAAACTAACCCCTGGGGAGGCGTTTTTTCCATTGATAAATTCGGTCAAAAAAATCTAATAGGGGCGAAAAACCTTCCATGTGTGAGCGGGGATTTTCGGGCCTATCGAAAAAAAAATTGGTTCCCCGTTCCAGATGCTTGCCCAGATCATCGACCACCTCGACCTGGTCCTTTCCGACAATATTAGGGCCCGGTACCCGATGGAAAGGTATGAATCGTGGTTTCCCTTTGTAAAATTTTTGGCCCAAAACCCCCAAAACCCGCCGGGGGGGCAGCGATCCCGTTTCGCCGAGCGAAACTTTCCCCGGGTGTGGTATTGGAGGGGTGCCAGCTCAGTTCGTCCACGTCACTTGACCATGGTTAAAAATTACGGGTCAGCCCCAAAAAGGGCCCGTGGCGAAAAGTGCAACGTTTATTCATCAATCAACCGAAAATGGGGGCGATATCGACTTCAGGACGGATGAGAACACTTCTCATCTGGCGTTACCAAACTAGACGATGTTTTTTGTAGTTCACAGTCAAAGGGATGCAAAATACAGGCAACCTGCATTAAGTCTCTTGTTGACTGTTATTTGTAATATGGATGTTTCTGTTGCATTATACAGGCTGCGAGACAGTTGTTTCGCTTTGGCGGACCTATTCCATTCGGAAAGAAGTCTCACATAATAGTCTTCCGACGTTTGCCGTTTTGTAGCCTTGACCATTTCGATGAACCACTCATCCTATCTCTATGAGCTGCTTCCTCTGAGTGGAGACCACATTTCCCGAAACCCCTAGATCCTTACAGCAGTTAGAATGTGATTGGCCCACGTATAAGGGTTAATTATTCAGTACTTTAAAAAAATACATTAATTGTTTTCACTAGTGTGGGACATCTTTCTGCAACATCTTAAAACGTATCCATGCTCTTCTATTATAAAAGTAAGAGCAATTACAAAGAAAATCTTCCCTTTAATTGCACCATACTATTGTAAAATATTTCCCAGGTGTAAATCATGTTAATTTGCTTCTTTTTAATTGATAAAAAAAAGGGGAAAAATTACCTCGCGATGTAGACCCTACTGAATATCCAAAAGAATAAGTTGTATAATATTAAAATTCATAGGTTAACTCTTGAGTGTCCTGATTATTTACGAAATTCATTTTTTTAAAAAACTTTTCGATGGATGTATAGAAAATATATTGTATTTACTCGAATATAAGCCACAAAATTTTTCAGTGGAAAGTTCGATTGTGGCTTAGACATGAAGGCAGAACATTTGTTGAATGGGAGAAATCGAGTTGACACCCCTTTAAAAAAGAAAAATGCATCCTTATACATTCATTCTATTCACTTGTATCGATGAGTTCTCTCATTCCCCAGTTTATCTTCAACATTCAGTCTGTCCTAAAATCGTTTTCTGCTCGTATTTAGGAATTTCTTTTTGCATGTGCTTTCTTTTAATCACTTAAACGTCAAAGGTATCGGTAAACGGATCAAGACTAGTTTACTACGATTCAAGTAGAAAGGGAAGAAAGTTTAAATGAGAAAAATGGAAAAAAAGACACGAACTTTAAATTTTACACGGGAAAAGAAAATATAGATTTGGGAAGCAAAAAAGACATATTTACGTAAATTTAACGGTCTCTAATATAATTTTTTATTTATATTAGAGATTTAAAAAATTTTTAAACAAATGCATAGGATGGGAGAAAAGACACAAAAGGGAAAATGGGGCCGCCCCCGGGTCATTGCCAAAGGGGTAAAATCATTTTCGGAAAAAAACCCGACAGATTAATTTAAAAGGGTTCTTAAATTTAAAAGGTTTTAATACTGGTAAATTATATTAATTATTAACTTATTATTCCTCACTAATTTTTTTTAAAAATTTTTTTATCTAATACTCAATGGAATTTTTACACAATTTTTTTTTTTCAAAAAGTGTTGGGAATTGGTGGTGCGGCGTAGAACCGATGGCTGCAGAGATTCGAGTTAATACAATGATTAAAAAATAAAAGTTTTGCCAACAACCTACCTTTTCAGGTCGATAAATCATGCCCCGTTTTGGGCGGGGTTGAGCCCTGTTTTCAATAAAAGGGACGCTTTCCCTTTAAAAAACATAAATGCTGGAAAATTCGAGGTACTAGTTTGATTTCACGGGGCAAGGCGCCAAGCATAGCTTGTTGTAGCTGCAATGGAATCCAAGATGGTGGCCTAGCAATATCAAATCTTCTGGAAGATAAATTTAAAAAATTTTGAAATACATTTAAATATATTTCAAAATAAGAATATAGGAAGAGATTCAGAATAACCAGTCAATAAAAAAAAGAATAACAATTTTTATTCTTAAAATGTTACTTTATAATAATAAAAAAGCATATATATAATAATCTTATAATTTAAAAGATTTTACATAAATTCATATAACGATTTAATAAATTATATATAATAATCATATAAATATGTAATTTATAAAATTATACATAATATATTGATTTTAATTTTTTTAAAATATAAAAAAAATTTAAATAATTTTAAAAAAAAAATTGGTTTTAATAAAAGTTTTACAAAATTTCTATAAAAATGAAAAAGAAAAAAACCATAATACGTAAAAAAAATTTTAAAAGTAATAAAAATTTTAAATAAAGATTATAGATTGTATACATTTTTTATATAAAATAATTACATATAGTATACATTAAAATTAATAATGAATATCAATTAAAAAGTACTAAATATTTTCAAAAATCTAAAAATATCAAGGTAATTGATTGATTGATTGGGAATATTAACGTCGCACTGTTCAGCTACACGAGGGCTTTTGGCGACGGACCACGTAATTTTGAACCATGGTTAAATGACGTGGACGAAACCTGAGCTGGCACTTCCCTCTCCTAGCTACCAGACCACACCAATGGGAGGACGTTTCAGCTCTGGACAGATTTAACGTGCATAGCTGCCCTACACGGCAGTTCTTTAGTGGTACTGGGATCAAACTCGTGACAAGGCAAGCCACGATCCGATACCTATACCACTCGGCTATCGCTGCCATAGATTAGAACGCATCTAACATAAGATGTGAACTTTATGCAATTTAACATACTAATGTGTGATTCAAGGAAAGTTTTTTCTCTTATATTTGTACTATTTTTAGGAATTTAAGGTTAGAGATCAAGTTAGGGTGTTTATTTTATTCTTGTAAGGACCTAATTTGAAATAGGAGTGTTACTCGCCAACATAGTTGTTGAGCGATATGGAATCCAAGATGGTGGCCTAGCTGCAATAAATCGCCAGGAAAATAATTTTAAAGAACTACTTTGAAATATTTTTCAAATATATATAAAAAAATACATATAACATTATATATGTAATAACCTTTTATTATTCATAAAATTATAATATATATTAAAATTAATCCAATTATAAATATCAATTGAAATGTTCCAAAAACTGCGAATTCCTTTATGAAGAATAGGTTCTCTATACCAACAATGTTAAATTGTCTATTTACGAAGTACCTTTGCTTAAAATCTGTTTTATGTACATGTTAATTTTTCACATGCAATTAAAGTACATCTTTCTCATACTGAAAAAACGCTTTTAGCTCATTTTGAATTTAATAATTTATGAAATATTTTATTGAACAATGCAAAATTTGCCAAATTTTTTTTATGTAAAAAATGGGTCAAAAATGAATTTAAGTTTTTTACAAAAAAGCTCATTTTAGTATATATTAGCAATAATTATAAATATATCGAAAACTTTACATGCCCGTGAACAATAGTTTCTCAGAAAAGGTACATCGAACATCAAAATTTACACATTGAGATAAATTGATTTTAATGCATACAGTGAGACTTATCGGTTAGGAAATAAAATAAAATGACCAATTTACAGTAAATGATACATGTGTTGGTTTATACCAGGCGTTTAACTTTTAAGCAAAAATGAAGTACTTAGTTTACATTTTTCGCCATTCAAATGGGCATGGCCCAATTTTAACGATTATTTAAAAATATGCTTTAAGAGCTTCTAATTACCCTAGTGGTTAAAGTAAGGTATTTCTAGAAAGGTTAAAATGTATACAATTTTAGAAAATGTAAAATCCTCAAGTCAAAAATTTAAGATTTCAGCTTTCCAATACCATTTAATGTGAATTTCACCAAACAAAAGCCAAATCCTTACATTCTTTAAAAAAATGTATCCTGTACTCATCAATAATATGAGAAATATCTATATTTGAAAATATCACAAAATATGACTGAGGACTGAATCGGTAGTTTGAAGAATTATTGCAAAGAAAAAGATTAAGTTTTTACAGAGGTGGGGAATTAAAATCGTCTGGAATTAATAGGGCTACCGCGGAAAAAAATCCAATAAAAATTAAGCATAACATACGTTCTTCGCATGGTAACCACATTACCAGACGATAAAAATGTCAAGGTAATATTAAAATATGGTTTTATCTCCTATTCTGGTGAACATATGCACTCCAATATCAAATTAGCACCAAAAATAGCATTATTCCAAAACACTTAAGGCATAAAATATAAATCATAACTTTAAGGAGATAAAATTAATGCTGCATACTTCTCTCATGCTAATACATTAATACTAATTTATACATTATTTTACATACAGGTTATGCTATTAGCTATAGTATCATTCAAATCAAATTTATAACGTCTACAACTAAGGGGAAATGATTGAGACACAAGGCATTATATGACACTTTTTTATTTAGATAAAATAAACCAGACTAAAAATATTGAGCTAAAAGTATACATCAGTTCAAGTCTAGCTTATTACCATTCCTTATAACATAAACCAGTCATACCTCTACTTAGCATTTTACGAAGACTTAATCGATTTATACAACATAAAGAAAGTATTCCAGTAAACATAACAATAAGTGCTGAAAATATTAAGAACAAGATCTTTTCATGTTAACTAGATGCCATCTCAATTGCGATATTAGCTATAGTATTCCATGAACTTTCAGTCATCTGACCGAGCTCTTCATAATATTGGACATTATCGTATATTGTTCTCACAACAACTTTTCTTGCATCTTTACAACCCCTCTTCATTGCTATAGTTGCATAGAACGAGACTAAAACGCAAAAGTGAAGAACTCTGCTGCATCAAAATCATCACTTCTAAAATCACTCTTTTAATTGTTGCATCAAATCGCGGAAACTGTTATCATTCAGTTCCTGGCAATGAATTGACATTTCCTCAGCTAGAACAAAATACATTTCCATTTTCCATTTTGCTAAGATACGAGGTATCAAATCAATCCATGAATGGTAATTATAACACTCCTCAAGTTTTGTTTTCTTCTTTTCTTCTTCAATGACTTCCGGATATATGTTTTCCGCAACAAGTACAGTAAGCGTTTTTGCGAAATTAAATCCCATCTTATTCGTTTTTTTATTCATTGTTTAAAAAGCCTCTTCTGCGAGTTCTACAGGTAATACATTCGTAAATCCACGGCGTGGTTTATTAAAAACTACGCATTTCCAAAACTGATTGATTGCTTATTACGTCACGTTTTAAAACAACATGAACGCTTTTAGAGAAGCTGCTCTCAATTTTAAGTGGCCGCGGTAGCCGAGTGGTATAGGTATCGGACCGTGGCTTGCCTTGTCACGAGTTCGAGCCCAGTACCACTAAAGACCCGCCGTGTAGGGCAGAGATGCACTTTAAATCTGCCGAGAGCTGAAATGTCCTCCCGTTGGTGTGGTGTGGTAGTTAGGAGAGGGAGTGCCAGCTCAGGTGTCGTCCACGTCACTTGACAATTTGTTCAAAATTACGTGCTCTGTCGCCAAAAGCCCTCGTATAGCTGAACAGTGCGGCGTTAATATTCAATCAATTAATCAATCTCAATTTTAATCTCCGATTAAGTGACATTGTGACATATGAGGTGGAATTTCAGTCTTTTATTTCAACACCACGCTAATTTGAGCATTTTGAGTTTCAGCAGATTTAACCACGCTTCATTTTTCTACACGCCAATGGAGCCCAGGTAGCTTGATGGTCAAGGTAATGAACTCGTAGCTGACTTGCCATGAGTTTGAGCCTTGTACCTCTGAAGACACGAGAGCCAATGAGAATCCCGGCGGCCGATACATTTAAATATGTCGAGGCCCAAACGTCCTCCCGTTGGTGTGGTGTGGAGGGTGCCAGCTCAAGTGTTATCACAGTCACTTGACCATGTTTCAAAATTACGAAAGATAGTGAGCAAAAGAGAACTCGTGTAGCTGATTAGTAAGACGTTAATATTCACTCATTCGTCTATTCACTCACTGCACACGTCACTTGCATTGATACTAGGAATCGAACCCAAGATTCAACAGAAAAACGCATTCCAGGGAGTTCACGACTCTGATTACACCACTATTGTGGTTACATGAACATCTAAGGATAAAAATACACAAATTTATCATGCAAAATATTTAAGTTCCAAGGCTTCAAAACTAAAAAACTACATATTCAAAAGAGTCAATAGCTTAGTTAACTAAATGTTTCCTTTCTCCTGATTTACTCCAGAAATTAATTTAAAGGTATTTTTTTTAATAATTGACTAAACGAAAAACCAAAGCTCCTTCAACCCACTTGAATCAGTTCAGGTATCGTCATCGTAAACTGGCCATAGCTCAAAAAGTATGAGATCCGTCACCAATACATCTATATATAGTGTTGTTTTAAAATGCAACATATATCAAATTAAAACACTCAAAACAGTGACTACCAAGACTAAAAAAATTGAGACTGGGTAATATGGGGCACACCCCTCTTGAATGGGCTAAGGCTTCTACAAAGCTCTCTACAAAGTAACACGAGACTGTGATTATGAGCCATGGTTAAGTAAAGAGCACGACAAATAAAGGGCGATACATTTCCAAACTACCACACAAGCCTTATGGAAGGATTTGGGGGTAACGAAAATTTACTTTATCGTTTTCAACACAAAAGTCTTCAATGGATTTTATCAGATCATTTTGGGACTATAACGACTTTTTTTTAAAAAGTTTCCGATAAGTATCTTTTATAGATCCATATCCTTGTGTGATGTGAAGAAATGAAATGTTTCCGATAAGTCGGAAAAAAAATCATTTGTTGCTCCACTTCTCGTAAAATGATCACTTAATAAATTGGCGAATTCAATATCATTTGTACACAGAGTGGATTTATCTGAAAATCTATGCTTACATTTTTTGTGTTTGTATTTCTAATATTTTTTACTTGATTAATATTACTAATTTATATAAAGTTAAGAGATAACAAAAAATGAAAGGGATAGTAACCTTCAACATTACTATGAAGAAATTAACGGCTGCTTTTACTGTTTGACGTGCATCAGACTATATGCATGGAATGGTTCCATTGCATTATAGTCACGAATACTCAATTGGACTGATACATAGCATGTCTACAGTTTGTGATTATACCTATATTGATTTGACCCTATGGATCTCAACAACCAGCCGCGTCGAGGAGAGAGAGGCTGGGTGATCTTAACTCTGTTGAGGCATAACTTCCTCCTGGTGGTGTGTTGTAGTAGTTAGGAGAGGGGGTAATAGCTTAGTCATCGTGCTCCTCACAATTGACTATGGCTTAAATTTACAAGGTCTGTCTCCAAAAACACTCGTCTTGCTTTGCAGTGGGACTTAAATAAACATTTACTTTCTCACTAGCAATTAATTAAATAAAAAGTCACATTTTTTTATGAGAACTTCAAAATAAAATTTTAAAAAAAAATTGTTTCTCTGTAAGTTAATAAAAATTTGTAACAAATTCTGCTGCTCAGATATCGATATGTCGCAGGAGAATGATGAAATCAAGACTTTCATGGAATGCCTAAGTAAGCTGATCAATTCATGCAAGATGTTAAAATAACGTCTCTTTGAAGTCATTTGAATTATGTAAGTAAGTGATTTGAGATAAAATTCCCGAACTGTTTTAGTGAAATGATGAAATAGACGAGTCAGTCATTTTTTTAAATAGATAATGTATTTATATTTAGGGGATCGATAGTACTACCTGTATGGCCAGGAAGGCTCAAGTGTAGTATGGGGGCATTTTTGATTTGGTGTTTTTTTCTTGATTTGACGATTTTTTTTAAATGTCGGTGAGATATCGAATTCATTCTAAAATAAAAAAAAAACCCCACCGTCGTATAACGCAAAACCTAACTTTCAATCTGCATTTTCGAATTTTTTAGGTATATTTACCGTAAAAAAGCGCCCCCCTTTTACGAAGATACCTGAAAGAAATTTGCACAATGTTTATGTTTTAAGTCATTTTTTCCTTAGGTTTTTAATAAAATGACATACTTTTAGAACCACAATTTTAAGGGATATGGTAATCTTTAAAAAATTTTTAATTTTTTAAAATTTGATATTTGGTTTTAATTGTATTTTTAAAAGGTTTATTTAAAATAATTCCATACAAAAATTTTTTAAATTTTTTGAAAATGTTTGTAAAATTTAAAAATTTTTTAAATTTTTAAACATTTTTTTTAAACCCCCCAAAGGTTTTTTAAAAATGTTTTTTTTTTCAAAATTTTTTTTTCCAAGTCCCTTATAATATACTACATAAAATTGTGATGGGTTTATTTCTGCTACTGTTTTAATTTTTTTTTAATTTTTTTTAGTTAAACTTTCAAAAAAATTTTCGAAAAAACATTAATTTTGATTTTGAAATTTTTAGAAAAAAATCTAAACATGTTAGAGTAAATTTAAAAGTTTTACAAAAAATACATTTTTGAAAAAATGTATAAAAGTTTCAAACTCTTACCAATTAAAAAGCCTTAGGTTTTGAATAACAGGAATGTACAAAATTCAACATGGAGAAAAAAAGAGTCTGTTTTCTTTTAAATACATGATAAAACATTCCTCCAATAATTGAAACTTTTTTGTAATGTTTAATTTTTTTTTCAAACTGCTTTTAAAAAATTTTTAAAAAAATTTTCAAAAAAAAAATAAAAAGAAAAAAAAAAGGGCAATATTTCATAAAACATTTTCTTAACAATTTTAAAAAAATTACAACAAATTTTAGAGTTTATTTCATGCGCAGTTCTATACTAAAAAAACAACATGTACACAAATATTCTACCCCTTTTTCCATATTAAGAGCCTGAATATATTCACAAAAAACCATAGGTTTCCTTTT
>BMAV01020050.1:0-11080 GCA_019973955.1 Trichonephila inaurata madagascariensis
TTTTTTTTTCGTTCTGATAACCCCTTTGTAATTTGCAAGAATATCTCTTTCGAATTTAGTCAAGACTTCTAAAAGTTGTATCGTTTTTTTGTGGTTTCCGGACTTCCAGAGTCCGGGATCTGTGGTTCGAGTCGAACTAAAATATGATCCACTAAGTCTGCTTGGGACATTCCTAATTCTAAACTTCTCTCTATTTTTAGTAATCTATAAACAAAATCAGTAGCATCCTGATTTCTTCCCTGCTGGGATGCATAAAATTCCGACTGTAGTTCTTTCTTATTTTTGACCGCGGGAAAAGCCTTCGCTAATTCAGTTTGAGCTGCGCAAAATCCGTGGCTGTATTTTGCACTAACAACGAACCAAATATCGAATACCAATCTTGAGCCCTTCCCCTGAGATGACTTTTTAAGTAAGCACATGACAGATTACTTGGGATTTCAAGTAACTGTATGTTGTTATCTATACACTCTATAAACTCTGCAATGTTCTCCGACCCTGAAAAGTACATTTCAGGTAGAACCGTACTTCCACCTACATTACCTCCCCCAGAATTATATATGTTCGGGCGCCATTGCGACATAGCCATCCTGTGATGACCATGTCGTGCCGGTTCCGCGTAAGCTAGAGGTGTGGGATTATCAAAATGATGAGACATAATAATTCTTAATACAACTTTTATTAAGAATAACTTATATTACTTAAATTCTAATTTGACAATTTTAATTAAAGTGAGAGTCAAGCCCAAATTAAATCACGTATTCAAGTCAGATCACGCAACTAGATCCTTTATCTCAATTATCATTAATAATCCTATGCATCTAATTACTTATATCTAATATTACCTTTTTCAGTTCTCCTTCCTTTACCTAGAAAATGGTATCTATAAACTTTATAAACGATGATTCCAACTTCTTTATCTTAGGCTTCTATTCTTTCCCAAAACTATCGGACTGCTAACTCTTGATCTGTAAGATTCACACTAAGCTTTGTCACGCTATCGATCAGAATGCTTCCACAATACTATCTCTGAGCCTGCCGCGCTATATCTAAGCTTGCCACGCTATATCTAAGCTTGCCACGCTATATCTAATCATCAAAGCTTCTATCCTTTTATAGTATATCTCATTTACATATTATGTTCGTTTATCTTCTTGGTATTGGGTTGGAAAAGTTTTGCCATTAATCGTGGCCGTCAAAGAACATAGGAGTTATGTTAACAGAAAGACGCGAGAGACGTCACAATATATAAATATATATATTTGTGTTTGAGAGAGAGAGAGTGTGTGTGGTATAGTGAAACAAATAATTTGAACTGCAGTTTTCTTTCAGCCTGAAACTAGTTCAATGAGGGAGGATATAAATCATTTCATTTTTTTGAAACAAATGAAAAAGTGTTTTTGTTTTTTTTTTTTAAATTTCAAGGTTCTTCAGCTCTTTCAACTTTTTATGTTTTCTACATTGAAAACAGGATTACAGTAATAAAAGTAGACATTTTTCTCCAGTTCATTAAAACGACAGCATTTCATACTTTTAAAAAAGGGGTTGATGGGTCTATTCTAATTATTTTTTAATTACATGAATGAAAAACTTAAATACTTTTTACTTAAATTTTACAGAAAATTAATTATTCTGCAGGTTCTTTTATAAATGAATTGACTTAATAATATAATATAAAGAGTATGTGTAAAGAGAGAGAGTATTGTAAATTATAAAAATAAAATGTACTGAGAAAACTAAAGATAAATTCATTTTTTTTACTTTGAAAATGAATAAAATACTACTGATAAAATGTGAAATATGCTGCTGTTTGATATCGGTATCGAAACTATAGCTACTTTTTTCTACAGACATTTTACTAAATTACAATTATTACCTCAGAAAATGGCTATTTATGATTATAAATTATATCTAATTATGAATTTTTTTATTATGCTTTGCACTTTATGTTTTTGTTACATTACTTTATTTCTGAAACTTTAGTCATGTTATATACGTCATAATGCTCTGCTTTTAGTCAAATATTCAGAAAAAAGATTAATTTCTTCTGTAAGGGGCATTTGTTATGTAAGATTTATATTTTGTTCTTTTCATTTTCAATTTTCTGTAGAAAATATTTTTTGTGTCATTAATTAAGATACTTAGACATTGCATATGCAATAATTCATGAAACTTGGAGACATATTATGTGTGAATATATTTTCAAATATTTTAAAGTAAAGTATAAAAATTTAATTTTATTCTCATTTAAATGATTCTCATATGATTATAAGTAAACTTACTGTATACTCATTAAAACATTATTTTCGTGGTAGTTTTCTAAATAAATGCAAGTGTACAAAATAAAAAAATTAGTATAGAAGTTATTTATCCGAATAGTACCCTCTCAAGGATATTTGTATTTAAAATAAAACTCATTCTTAAACATATTGCGAACCATAGATGTAAAGTTGTACCTCACCGAAGTTTTAGACGTAAGATTAATTGTTAGCAAACAAAATGACGCAGTATTTACAGTTATTATATAAATTACTTAATATATCTACTTGGAGCTAGCTTCAGAAAGAAAAAATGGATTATATGCAACAATCTCTCTCAAAAAACTTCGAAAAATTTTCCAATAAAAATAATTAACTATGAAAAAATAAAAACAAAGAATTGGATGGATGAACCAATTTTTTTCATACTTAGACACGGGAAGTGATTGAATTTTCATTATTACTTGGATTCAAACATAAGAGAATTCAGAAACTATTTTTAGAGAAAAACAAGCATCATTTTTTTCAACGAATCATGACTGTTTTATAAGCAAATCATGTCGCACTTGTGCCAGTGTAGTTCTCCCTTTGATATTCACCTATGAGCATACACCTTTTAGAATAAAAACTGCCAGATTCAAAGAATCTGCCACTAACGCTTGCGGAAATGACCTTTCGTGGATGGAAGGAATTATTGGAAGTTGAGCGCAATGATATGTTGCAAAGGTTATCAGTAATCATCTCTTTGTAATATGTCCAGGTTTGTATAGTTCACGATGCAGATCCCAGGAAGACAACTTAATCATTCACATTTTGATACCTCTATTAATCATTGTTTACAACTGTTGCATAAAAGCCTGTGATTGACTATGGGATTTATACATTGTTTCTATTAGGAATCTTTATAAAAACTGCTTAGAGAATGTTTTATCAAGCAATGCTTATCGCGCTTTCAAAAAGAAGCCTCTAACTCAAATGCTGGCACAGTCTTAATAAAGTTTTGAGTTTTGACTTCACTGACGAAAAGACCATGAATAAATAATAGTTTTGGTCGGTTTATAAATAAAAAATAAACCTGCCTGTTATTCACAAATTCAAAATGCTTAAAGCTCAAAAGTTTTAGAAAAGTTGTAACTATTGAATCGTTCAACTTCCTACAAAATGAAAAGAAACAAAGCAAGTGGATAATAAAGGAAAAATTAGTAAAACGACAAGATTAAAATAAAACTTGAGAGATACGATGAATTTATTACTTCGATAAACTATAGTATTTAGTTAATCTTCATCATCAACTACAGATAAAAAATTTTAAGTAAATTGTAAAAATTTAAAAACCCTGTACACCACTATGTATAAAACTAAGTAAAATGTACCAATAGAAAAAGAAATCAAACAAATGAATTATAGCGTAAAATTTATGAAAAAATAACGAAGAATTTGTCATTTCGATAAACTCTAGTTAATTTGCACGATTGCAGTTAAAAATTTTACAAATTGTAGAAATTCATATGAATAATTTATTTTTATATTTTTAAATAAGATACCTTTTTCTTATAATTTCCATTTTTCACCAAGTTTTAAATTAGATGTGCTATTTGCTATTAACAGTTTATAATACATTATTATGATATCGTTTATGCAAGTTTTCTGCCTGCTTCTGCCTTTTCCTATATTATTTATTTGTTAATAAGAGTATTCTGTTTCTATAAATGCATCTTAAATATTAAGGAATTACCTTTCTTGAAAAATCATCCGGAGTATGTAAATATTTCAGTGCAATTCTATACTTTATTTTTTAAACATTGTATTATTTTATTTCAGGATCTTCACATGCAATTCATAAATTAATAAATAATAATAGAAAGAAAGACTGTACTTTTGTACAATAATAATGGCTAACTCGTTACATTTGGTTTTAAAAACAACTCCAAAGCAAGGAATATAATTTAGTTCTATAAAAGAAAAACTGGATAAAAAAATGATAGTGTGTTTATGGATCTCCAAATTTATTTGCATTGATAAAAAAAAATCTATTGAATTGGTAATATTTAATTTTTTCAACACAGAATTTAAAATTTTTTCCAGAAAAATTAAGTAGGGAATGACTTGTACAAAGGCTTTTGTTTTAACTTGTCACTAAATAAACAAAAAAAAAAAAGATCCCTTTGTTTAGAAAAATAGTTTATAGCATAGATAATTGGAGACGAAATCGAGTGCAGATAGTAAAAACATCTAACTTTTTTTGCCAATACGATATGTACGCTCATGGGAGACTCGTGTAGAAAAACTATTCAAAGAAATACTTGCGTAACATAAAAAGACATGTATTTCACTTTTTCAAAAAACCATACAAACTGAACTAAAAAACGTTATTTAAATCAGAATACTGCAAAAAAAATTGTGTACAATCAACTGTGTTCAGTCTTTACGTATATATGTGTATTTTCATTAAAATATTTAACATTTATACACATTCAATGTTATAACATTCATACATTTCACATTAACAATAAATTCCCACTTGTTTTAATTAATAACTAAAATAAAATAAGAAACCAAAGAGAAGGATAAAAAGAAAGAGTAACACTAAGAAGAAAGATTAAAAATATTAGAAAAATATTATTAAAATCAATTAATCTTGGTTTTGCTTGTTTATATACATTTGTCAAGTATGAATTAATTGAAATCGCTGTCCTCACTAAAAGGTTTTATCACATTCGATACGTGTTAGAGTACACATTGAAGATTTTCATTCGAGAGATATATTTTATGGCATTAACGTAGAATATTTTTATTCTATGATTTTAAATTTATTGTTGCTTTTTGAATTCCTACTATTAGTTCACAATCTCCCTATATATATATCTTGTTCAATCGCGGCTAAAATAGATTTTTAAAGCGCTCAGTTGAGTAAAATATACCGTATATACACTATAGCTTTGAAAGTACAATAATACGATAATTTAATTAGAATTAATTAAAATGAATTGACTGAAACTATTTATTTAAATAATTGCAGGTACAGTCCCGTTGGCTTCATATTTAAAGACTTGGGTCAAAACTATAAAAGACTTTTTTTCCTCACGTTTTAAAGCATTCAGTTCAACTGAAATTTCATAAACACGATTGTTCTGGATGACAATATGTTACTTTAATGATAATTAGTACAAATTAATTGCCACTTAACATATTGTGATTCTGTCATATGTATATACATACTTATAATAATTGTAATTATTTGATAAAAAATAACTAAAATAAAATATTCTTTGTTGACCTAAGTAGGAATTGACTTACATTTTTTTTTAATATTACTTGTTTATCCTATAAACTTTAATTTTATCGCCGCTTTGTTACTGTTTCAGATCTTGGTGGAGTTTTAAGGTGCGTTCTGCTTAGATCAATGCGTTTCAAAATGGTTTTTTCATAATTTCAAATTGAAGCGCCTTTACTCTTCCAAAATTAAAACCAGAGTTCTGTGTTTTACCCAACATCCTCAACATTCGTATTAGACAAATCTTAATTAAAATACAGCAAAATTCACCTGTGTGTTTTTTGAAACTGCTTTAATTTATAAACTATGTAAAACAAGAGATGAATAAAATGCAATTCCAGTTCAAACAGTCGCTGTGACAGAAATAAGTAGATCCTGGGCAGCACCTTGTAAGTTCAATAGCAGCAGTTTGCATCCTATTGCCTCACCTTTATGTTGTGTACTATTTTATTTCGCGAAATACACTCTTATTATTAGTTTCAAAGTGAAAAATGTGAATATGCTTATGAATTCTAAATGAAAGCTATATCAAAGCCTTGATCTGTTGCCCGCGCTTCTAACCGAACTTGGATATTTTCAAGAATATTCATGAATTAAATTCTTTACACATTCCACAAAAAAATATTGCTTATTTATAAACGTGAGAAACAAGTATAATATACATGACAAGATAAGAATAAATTAATTTATATTTTGTGAATCATTATGGGGATTTAATTATAATTTGAAAAATCTGCAGCACATAGTTTCAAATTAAATGAAACAGTCATACCCCAAAAGTTACTACTTTTATACAGAACATTTTCTCTCTCGATCACTATAATATACAAATTTTTAGAAAAAGCATATTCTTTGCCATTCTAATAATCAAACGTGAGTATTACCGCACGTAATTTACCCGCCACAATAGCTTAAAACTAATTTGTTTTTATTCGAACCATTCTTCAACTCAGTTCTCTATCAGGCAGTTTTATAGACTAAAGGGGAATTTAGCTCTTGATTTTCAAGGTGACCTTTCATTCCGTTGGAATAAATTTGAGACCAGCGTTTTTTCTTTTTGTCATATTCTTCATATTATCATTTCCCAAAGTCTAATAAACGTGTTAGCTAATGAGTTAATGAGTTAAAATGAAAACACTTGCTTTTTGCTTTGTGTGCAACGTAGTTTGAAAAGTTACGCTTCGATGCAGCATATATCACTGCATGCTCTTTTGCTAAAAGCGCTCGTTTACCATGAGTTAAAATAAAAGTATTGTGTGTGCATGAAATTAAACATTCAAAGGTTGAGACACCCAATTTTCTTTGAAAAATTAAAGGTGAAAACCCATTTTATTAATTTTTACTGTCGAAGAAGCATTAATGTTTAATTTCAAGAGATTTATTTTATTTAGTGTTCAAGAACTCATTCTTGCACAAAAATTACTCTTTTACTTATATTTTATACTTTGCCCAGCCAGTATAGTAGATATGACCCTCGGCTTGTAAACTCCAGTGAGTTTGGGTTCGAGTAAGACATGGTGTGTATCTTCTTTGGGAATAGAAGTCGGGACTTTCTGTCTGTTATGGAAAAGCAGCGACCCTTTCTGCTATATGCTGGGATCATCTGTATTAAAAATGTCTATATTTCTGTTTGTACTTGTATGTTTCGTTCTTCCCACTCTGCATTTTATATATAACTCTCAGGATAAAAGCACACGACAACAATATTTATGCTTAAAACTTCATGATTGCTTCATATTCTATGCACAAAACAATATTTATTTCTATATTTATGAACAAAAATTTACATTTATTCCCGACTATTTCTTACATATATATCCCATTATTTATTTACCTGACAAAGGACGTAATGGGCTTGATTCATGAAGTCACACATGATAAAACAAGCACGTGTTTTCTATTGAATCTCAAAACAAACATTAAACTAACTGTACTTAATTCTATCTGCAAAGCTCAGATAAATTTCAAATTTCATATTTGGGTAAAGGTGTTTAAATGTTAGGGAAAAAATTCTTCAAAAAGATTTTCTGAATTAAAAAAAAGTCGTATTTTATGCTTATACTTTAAATAAAATGCATTTCCTGTATACATATGCACTTTTTAAGAAAAAGTTTCCTGCAAAGCAAAACTTGGCAACACTGAGCGCGTAAACTGATTAGTTGGAAACACAAGATAGTTTTTTATCGTGACTATGACGTCACATGAGCTTTGAATTGATTGGCTAGAATCACGTGGCTTTCACTACCATGTGACTTGACGTCACATGAATCAACCTCATTGCATTTTTCCATAGCCGACTTACACTTTGGATGCATTGTGGGTGATTCAGAAGTCAGGATAAACTTAAAAAGAAAGTATGAAGATAAAAATCTTCAGGTTGGCCCTAATGGAAAAGAGATTTCAGTCAACAACAACTGTAATTTGATGGCGCACCCTCAGGCCCGCGTCAGTGCATAGTTGGGCACAGTAAGCCTTTGGCCCTCATGGGCTGTTGAATCACTGAGTTATTATGTTAATTACTAAAATTATTACAAAAAGAGGCAGAAAATAATACAATTTTCATGATACTCGTAATTTATGTCCAATCTCCAAAATCATTTCTTAATAAAATAGTCATATAAATGGACACAATATTGCAATGCCTCTAACTGAAGTTCCAATACTAATTAACACTTTGACTATTTTGTATAACTAAAGTATGACTGCAAATCGATTAGAATCTTCAGTATACTATATGTCGTGTATTGCGTAAAATGGCATACCAAAATTTTATAGATAATAAAATTCTATGAAAATGACAAAAATTAATCTCCGCAGATAAGATGAATGCACAAAAAAAACTGTTCAATTGAGTGTAAAAAGGACTGTGAAAGGTTCTATGGGTACTGTTGAGTACAAAAGAATTATAAGAAATACAGCTGTATTTGAATAAATGTAATTTTTTTTTGTGCATTAATTTGTAAATATATGTGCTCTTTGAACGTGAATAAATTGCAAATTATGGAGCATGAAAAATAAAATATTCCTTGAAAATAAATCATTTTCCTTTTTTTTACACCAAAAACTGATATTAAACTAGGTCTTAATTTTCTGGTGGTATGTTGAATTTGTTCATAAGAAGACTAACAAATCCATGTAAGTCCTATTGCTGCTTTAGAGAGAATCTGGTATTCATCAAAAACATTAATATTGTAGCTGAATATGATGCTTCATTACACAGTTCAATAGTAAGCCAAAGATATATAAAAACATTTTCAGCGTAAAAAAGATATTTCTTAAAGATATATATATATATATATATATATATATATATATATATATATAGTCAAAATTTCCCCATTAAGGAGCATAATTTCAAAAACCACCCAAAACGAAAAAAAAGAAGATCAACCCAGGCATAAGATTTTAGAAAGGTATTTTGCTAAAAAATAAGGGGAATTTTAAAATTAAAAATATATATATTAAAAATATAAAAAATGGGATGCTAATATTATAAACATTGCTGACTTAGGACGGTTTTATATATAAAATAATTTATATGAAATGGGGAACATGTTTTTTTGGGCCAGCCAACCCCTCTTTCTTTTTTAAAATCCAGCAAAAACTTTGAAAATAATGGATAGAATATCTAAATCCTTACAAAAAAAAAAGTAACTCCCAAAATGCTTAAAAATGGGGGACTCGCGCTAAATCAGTACAAAAAAAATTGCCGGGTACTGGACCCCAAATCAAACATGGAGGCTGATTAGTAGCTCTTAAAAAATATGAAAAAATGAAAAAAAAAAAGTGGCTTCTCCCCTTGTTGCCCGGTTTTAAAAGATTTTAAAATATAAAAAAATTCTCAGTTAAAATAAAACTAGAAAATTTTTATCTAATATTAGAATATGGGGGTCTATATCTTTTAGGAAAAATGATAAATTTATAATAGAAAACTTTTTTTAAAATTTTAGTCCACTTTTTGAATTTCCTTTTTTCGTCCCTTCGGTATATGGGTTGGGGTTGTGCTTTTTGGGTTGGGTTTCGAAACCCCGGGGAAACTGGATGTTTGTAAATGTATAGTGCCTTCGTGTGGGGGGCTTTAAATAATGACCCATGTCCCCTCGGAGAGGGGGGAACTCCTGATTACCTACCAGGGGGTTCCCCCCAAATTTGGGATGAAAACGAACTAAATCATTCTGTCGCCTGTATGGTGCTCAAAGCTACGGGTAAGGACAGGCGTCATTTAGCTCTTTGCCATGATGAATTTCGTGAGCCTTGATATGGCCTTTGCCGATCAGGTGGCATTAGTAACAACAGTATTCAAATAACTATTAATTGGGTATTTTTGAATTAAGCAACATTTAGTAAAACGTTTACAGGTTTTTATTTTTTCTGAATTTTTTGGAACAAGAAATTTATTGCGTTTGTATGTAATTAATAATTATATTTCTGAGTATAGAAACATGTACATTTCTCTCCCAATGAGGTACTTTTATAATATTACATTTAAATTCTTCTCTCTCTCTTTTGTTATAAATATATTATTAATTGTAACATCATCTTTTAATTTAATTTCTATATCAAGAAAATTTGCTTCATAGTTGTTACTATTTGTCTGTATTAAATTAAGATTTTATGGATAAAAATTAGTGTTAGGTTTAAAATTGTCTTGCTTGCCAAAAATGATAATATCTTCTATTTAACGAAAAGTGTAATATTCAGAATTATCAATGAAACTATTTTCAAAATAATGTAAATATAAATTGGCAAGATAGTTTAGGGTGGGCCACCTTGTGGCAAACCTTTTAAACTGTTTATAATAGTTACCATTATAATATATATAGTACTCTTTCATCAAACCTAAGTAGAGAACTTAATTTTTCATAATTAACATTACATATACATATAAAATACATTTTCACATTTGTTTGGTTTCTTTCGGTCGACTATTGCTTTTTTAACCTGATTTTTTTTAAATTAATACATGTGAGTTTTCTAAAATCGATTGAATCAAAACGTTTTGAATTAAAATTTATAAATATTGCTGAGCAGAGATTAGTTTAGGAAGGTGTTTCAAAAAACATCCACAAGAGGGGTTACGGGGGGTTATAAAATAAAAAAGATCCTTAATCAGTTATTAATCTATGGACTTAAAAATTTAACAAACATGTTTTTTTTTTCAGCTGAGATATCAAATTGATTTTTTGTTTTTAAATTTTTAATTCAGAGTTTACTTCATTAAAAAAATTCTTTTATCCTTCAATCTGTATTCAATTTTTCAATTCACCCGTGCGAAGAACGGGTATACCAATAGTTACAAATATAATTGTGATCTAAGAGCAATTTTTAAAATTGTATTTTTATGAGATAAATAAGAATGACTGTTTAATTGAAAGAAGTACTAAAAAATGTTTATTATTTGAGGGTGCCCGGGAAGGAAATTTTATATTAATGTATTTATACAATATATTATAAATAATACATTTAAAAATAAAAGAAAAAAAAATATATATATATAATTGTTTATTATGGTACAATACTACATGGAGTGAAAAATTTTTTAAGTTATATT
>BMAV01020051.1:0-47306 GCA_019973955.1 Trichonephila inaurata madagascariensis
TTTTTATTGGATGCTATTTATTCAATTTTGCATTTAAATAGATGCATGTTTCTCATATACAATATTCTAAGGAGTTTAACTTTAAAACATCTAAGCTCCTATAGAATCCTTCAATAAAAAAAATGCACTTATTAATACTAAAACTATCAAAACACTTTCAATCAAGAAGAATACTTTTATAAGTAACTAAAAAAGTTCTTTTTTAATCATTGGATTAGAATATAATATATATTTACTTAATTTTCATTTTCTTTTTTATTTATAGAACGTAATTTGTATTTTTAAAAAAAGAAAAAACTTCCAAAATTTATTTTTAATTAAATTATCTTATTTTATACGTTTTATTACGATACAAGTAAAATATTGACTATAATAATACTGCTTAAATAAATTTGAAGACTATAATAATTTTGAATTTTTTTGATAAATAATGACTATATTTAACTTATAAATAATCCTTATTTCAGAATCTCCCCGTGTTTATGATTGTAGTTTTTTATTACTTTCTCGTATAATATACACAGAAAAAATTGTTAACACTATTCCTTATTTGTCGGTCTATGGGGATAAATTGTATTCAAACATCTCATATATTTTTCATCAAATTTGGGCAATTTTTCATACAATTCTTAGAAATTTAGTAAAGTAAGGGTTGCTGCATATATACTATATTCATTTTCCTGGACAATCTTGCAAAGAAATGAAAAAAGGGATCATTCGACTAATTACAATCATTTAAAAATAAATCTTGGTAACTATAGTTGTCAGTTGCGTAACGTACCCGCAGCCCACGTCCGAAGGGCCCCAGCATTCAGGGCCCCAAAAACCCCAATGTCTAAATCCCTATAAGATCCGGCTTGGGGCCCAAAGCCTGATATTGCAAGGAGGCCCTAACATCCTCCTTTACTCCACTGACAGTTGTCTAACTTGAACAATTGCCATAAATTATATTGTCGAATTATTATTAATATTTAATAAACTTTAATATCATTCCTTTTAGGAAATACGATTTCTTAGAGGTAAAGATATTATAGATCAAATAAATTGCTTGTCTTAGACAGCGAGTTAAAGATGCTTAAAACGAAAATCGATTTTGTCATACCTTAGAAGCAATATTTTTAAACTTAAGAAAATCTTTTAAAAGAGTTTAGGAAGTTAAATTTTTCATTTAGTTTACTTTAGTTTTAATATAAGAGATAAGTAATTTTCAATTTGTAATTGTTAAAAAAATAATTTTTTTTTTTTAAAAAAAGCCAATAATTAATCTATCTGGTTGCTTTAGATTTTAGCAATGTATCCCAAAAGGACCAGTAATAAACCCAACTTTATTTTCCTTGTCTAGTTCTGTCAGAAAAAATTTAATTTTTTACGGAATCACACACATACACACAGTTTTCCCAACAATATAATTTTTTTTTACCTAGAACATAAATAAAGGCGCGACAGTGTAAATTATGCTGTTATTTTCTTTACCACAAATGCATATTTTATAATACTTTGCCCAACCCATGCCTCAAAGAAAACTACTAAATTGAGAGAAGTATTCCTATATTGAGTTTTTAATTAGATTGGAATAACAAATGTGTTAAAAAAATCTAAAAACTGATGCAAAAAAGCTAGAAAATGGTTTCAATTTTAGAATATATTTCTGGAAAATACAGATTCAAAAACATTATGAAGAAATTATCTAATTTATTTCATCAAAGAATGCGGTTACAAGTTCATAAAACTGCGTATACCAGCAAATGTGTAGAATATAGAATTAAGAGCAACGTATATTATTCACTTAGGACATAGCTTTTACGTCACAAATATCCAGAATTTATAAAAAAGGAATGTTGATAATATAGGGTCAAATATATTATAAAGGCAGGTGGGTACTGGATCATCCCTTTTCAAGCTGTTGTTTAAAACCTTTGGCTTTTACTTTTGCATTTCTTTCATAAAATATTACATTAAAATTAAATAAAAGAAACCAACACACATCACTGGATAAATTAAAGTCAGCAAACAATCAAATACCATGCATTATAAATCTTTACCAATGAAAATAAATTAAATTTGATTAAAATAGACCATATAACGCTTTTAAGATTTATGATTAATAAAATTTTTAATTAATTTTAAAATTCAAATAATTATTCAAGTTTAAGATCGTTATTGTTATCAATCAGACATTGAAATCTGTTATAACCTTTACGAAAAACTAACAGTACTTTGTTTGGCAATACAAGTTTCATTTAAAAAATAGCTATAGATACAATTGTAATCCATTCTGAATTTGTCCTCATAAGTTTTTTTTTCCAGTGAAGGATTTCGAACGCTAGAATATGAATGGCAATAAAACAGGAGATTTGTTTGGTACAAAATGCTGTAAACACTTGACCAGCCCAGAAAGAGCCTGCTTAATTTGGTTTAATCCAAATAGACAGTCTTATTATTTCTCTAAGATCCGTTGACTTTCTTTGTGGCATTAAAATTACAGACAGCAGTATTCTGATGGGGATACATTCAGGAATGTAATCATTAGACAAACTTTTTTTTGCTACTAAGATTAAAACGTTTCCTGTTTTATATTTGCAAACTTTTTGTACAAATTTCTTCTACGTTATAAAATAATTGTATGTTTTTCAAAGTTAACTCTTACCTTATCAAGATTTAGTCATTTCTCATTTTTGTAAAATGATTTATGTACTTATTATATAAAAATTCCACTTGAATAAAGAATTGAATTACAACAGTAAAACCCATGCAATATGTACCGTGGAGAGTTTCAAGTAATCAATTAAAATTTTAATTCCAGAAAGTTGCATCAATGTTTTTGTAAGATATTAGAGCAAATGGAAAGTTTCAAAATAAAATTTTGGGGTTATTTTGTTTGATTACATTTTCTCACCAAACCGTAGTAATAACTTGAAATACCGGAAATACCTAATTATAATACCAATTTTAATCAAAATAAATTTCATTCAAGATTTGTGTGAACATATTATTAAGCATTCATTTAATTCCATTGTTTTGAAAAATTTAAAAGGTTATCAGTTTAGAGTTCAGAGTTCAGAGCTCAGAGAAGTATTCAATAAATTATTGTAATTTCAAATTAAAGAAACTTGTTGGAAAATCTTGGTGGAAAACTTGTAATCCGGTAAGACAAAATTCACATTAATTAGAGATGAGTTTTTAAGAGTAAGTGTTTTAGCAATAAACTACTACGTATTTTCATGTATTATTTTTCTCTTAACACAGAAAGATTTCCCTTTTTGGGGAGTAAACAAAATACCAAAAACAACAGCCTCGCAGGCGAGATTCAAGAAGCGTGTTAGAAAAAGTTTCTGCATTTTTGGATTGTTTCGATCATCGAAAGAATTCGTTGAAATAGATGATGATAATTCGTACACAGCCCCAATTATGACAGACAAAGACATTTTGGAGTGTTTCAAGGCTCAAAAAATATCATTGATGCAGATTCCAACGACGAAATTGTAATGAATAAAGCAGATCCTGTTCCCACGTCATTCGAAGTGAGGAACATAATGAAAAGTAAGCGCAGTTATTTAGGCGCACATTCCAATGGAGAAATGAAAAACAAAATGAACGATATAAAAAATTGTTGACAATTTGATGCTAAAAAAGATAACGAACAGAAAAATATCAGATTATTTTCCAAAAATTCAATAAATGCTTTGTTTTTCAAAAACTTGAGAATTGTGTGTTAAATTTCATCAACTTCTTGTGAATGTTTAGTTTAATTGATTTTATGAAATGCCTGCACATATATACGTATCTATTATAATAAAATGTATTCTAATAAACATGATTTTGTTATATTTTTTGTAGTTTCTTTTAACACGAAAAAATATTTGTCTCCTCAATTTTGTGTTAACCGATTTTTACTGTATATAAGTCGGAAATTTTTTGAGCTGTGTATTGGAACAATTTGTTCATTGTAAAATTTAATGCGGATGTTTTTCACAACTTAAAATCATATCGCTGTTATATGAAATCGTTTGATGTGTACGTAAAATAACTTCAGTAATGTGTTAATTGTATTTAAAAATAGCTTTGCTTTCTTACAGTGACCGCTCTTGTCCGAGAGAGATCTCGATGTCTCTACTTCAAAATTTTCGTGAAGCGGCCATTATTTTTATTGTTACTGGCATTTTAAATTTTTATTATTATAAAATAAAGTGCTTCGTTTTAACTGAATTAATAACTGAGTTTGGCTTTCAAAACTATTCGTGTGAAAAAAAGGAAACAATTAAACAAGCTGACAGGATGAGGATCTTTCAGAGGATCTTAATTTTAAGTTCAAATATGTCATCTAGAAAATAGCAGTTTCCCTAGCTCCTTTCCATTTCCTTTTATTTAAAATATAATCGCATACCACAGTATTTATATTAAATAACAGGCCTTGTGTGCGTCCACTGATCTTTCAAAAAAAAAAAAAAAAAGATTTTCGTAATTATTTTTTTAAGACTTGTTTTTGCGAGGTTTTTTGTTAGAACGTAAAATGCACCAAAATAAAACTCTTTTTAGGGATCAACACAGATAAATAGGATATATGTATACATTTCTTAAGTTTATGAAATAATATGATTTATAATTATTTATTCTTGATATTAGTTGAAAATAAGGAGTTTATTTAATGAGTTTTTGTCGTAAAATCTTTCGTATTTACCAATGTAGACACGAAAAACTTAACGTTGAATGCATTTAAATGTATTTTCTCTATGTAATAACAAAATAGAAATACCACTTATCAAATAATATCAAACAAAAACATTTTACTTAACACACAAAAATAGTAGTGCTGCCATCTAGGAAGAAAATGGAAAAGTAAAATATGACAGCTGTATTTTTTGAGTCACTTACGTCTGTTAGAAGGTTAAAAAGGCTGTGTAGCAACATATCAGTAAAACTAGATTTTAATTTGAGTCAACAAAAAGCATTAAAACTTTTGGGCAGTTTTGATGTCAATTTATGTTTGATTGTTAATCAGATTTTATATATTTGTTCCATAAAAATTGTTTGTTTTTATAACCCGAGTTTCTATAGCAGGCTTCAGCTTAGGATATTCAATGTTATAATTCAATAAAACTGATAAACTAAATGGAAAATGATTTTGATTATGATTCTGCAATGCATTTTTATAAACAAATATTAAACTTTTATAAATAGTCAATTTGGTTAAAATTAAATACAACTAACAATTTTTAGGAAATTTCTGTTCTAAGAACCCAATATCTGTTATAGCTATTTAAAGTTATTACCATTTTAATACTAAATAGGAAAAAAAAATACTTAGAAATACCGTCTTAATTTCTCATTAAAATTTATCATAAATAACAAAACTTATATGCTATTTTATAGCATTATGAGAGCAAAATTTACTGGAAGTTTATAAATATATATTTTAATAAATTCCTTTGAAAATCCTCTAAAGGAAAGCTAAGATCTTTAAATGTTGACAATTCAATCTGAGGATTGACATAGGATCTGAAAAAGGTTTTGAATTGATCAAAAGCTTCAATAGGCATTCCCTAAGTCTTTTGTGATCTTATTTCTTAGGATAAATTTGCTGATGAAAATCATTGATTTGAAAGCAATGTCCTTTTGACATAAATCTTTTTAACAAATTGTTTTCATTTGATTTCAGATGTCTTGTACCTGCATGCATATGGAATGCGTTAAGTTATCCGACTACGTTCGGAACCATGATTTTAAAAAAGCACATAGATGTATACTTTTCATGATATTTAGTGTCACTTAGATTAGAATACATGTATAAAATTGTTTTAAGGACATTATGAAAAAAAATTTAAATACAATATTTTGGCAAAATTAACTTAGAATAATCTTTTCCAAATGTTCTCCTTTGTAAAAATGCTTCTATTGTATTAATATTGTTCCTGTATATAGCTCAGACCTCTGTACAGAGGCTCAACTATGAATTTTGAAAACTTCACATTATTTTCAGTTACAACCATTTGAAAATTAATTTAATTAATTTAAAAATTATCCCTTCTGTTTACGTAAAACATGGATAAACCGACTTCCAAGTTATGCGTTTCAAAAATTCTAGTTGAGCCTCTGCCTCTGTACAGAGGTCTGAGCTGAATACAGGCAAAATATTAATACAATAGAAGCATATTTTACAAAAGGAGAACATTTGGAAAAAAGGGTATTCTAAGTTAATTTTTTGCCAAAATATTGTATTTAAATAATTTTTTTTGTCATAATGTCCTTAAAACAATTGTATACATTATTCTAATCTAAGTGACACTAAATATAATAAATATTATCCATTTATGCACTTTTGCAAAATCACTGTTCCGAACGTAGCCGGATACCTTAATATGGTGTTTGTATTTGAAACATCTACAGAGCTAGTGAGTTTTGTGATTCTGGAAAATAATTTTAATTAAAAACTTATCATCCTGTATTTTTTTATTATATTAAAATGATCTTTTAATAATGAAATTTTATTTGAATTAAAAACAAATATTTCTGGAAGAAACCAGAAAAATTAGTTTTATTAAAAGTATTATGATATATTGCAAAATACAATATATTGTAGCATGGTTTTGGTAGTAATTAATAATAATTTAATATTTCTTTTATGAGCAAGAAAATTGCTAATATCTCTAATAACAGGAATAACGAGAGTATCTCTGGAATATAATTACGATTTATTACATTTATTATAACTGTAATTTCTTTCAGAGCTTCAAACCGGAAGTGAACCAAAAACCGGAAACAGAACAAAAACGTAACTGAATAATAATAAAAAAAAATCGGATTATTTCGGTTCAATATACCTTCAGTCATTTTATTACTGTAACCAACTTATGAAAATTTTCTAAATTAACGCTAACCATATAATTATCATCATTACATGTGCATTGCTTCTAGGATTTCCTGTTTTGATGTTCGCTAATACTTTTCTGTTTCATTTTTGTTCAGAACTACTTGTAGAAGGCAGATTTAATTCAATTGATCGCGCTAGAGATATAGATGATTTAGATAAGAATATACATAAAATAAAATTATTCACACATTCGGAACTGAACTAAAATCAATTATTTTTATCAGAACAGAACCGATATATATATTTTTGTAGTTGGACCAGAAATGAAACCAATTACGGTTCGAAGCCTTCTTTATTCCTTTCCTTCAATTCAAAATTACGTCAAAAAAATGCATTACTGACACTCAATGTTTTCACATCATACTACCATGAGGACTTGGGGGCTTCAACATGTTTAATGTGCATCAGCTTTTCTGTACGGCGGGTATCCAGTTGCATTAGGACTCGAACATACTACTCAAAACGTTGGCTACAAGTTCGCGAACATGACCTTTCGGCTATCGTATTGTAGTAAAGTAAAAGTTATCTATAATTTGAGTTTTCACTGAGAGTTTTTAAAATTTATAGTTACACATTTATTATTCATGATGCTCGTTAGCAGTTACGCAATTTTTGTTTTTGAAAACACGATCAATCTCTTTCTTTAAGCTGCATCTTTAGAATTATTTTGTAAAAATACGGTAGCACTTTTATATTCTTAATTAACAGTCAAACGGAAAATGACTATTTGTATATCAACATTTAATTTTCTCCGTCAGGTGGGTCAGTAATTAATTTTTCGTAAAAAAAAATGTATATTTTGAATAAAAAATTACTGTAGAGAGAGAGAGAGGATGAAAAAAAAAAAGTGTATGGAGGGCAAAAAATACAAAAAGAAAAAAAAAATTGGACAGAAAAGAAAACTCCCTTCTGATCATTATATTGAGATGTATTGTGCGCCTGGGCAATTAAGGGTTACCCTTAATGTCCCTAACTCAAAGAAAAGGTTTATTTTTGCTAAGATTTCTTTTAGTACCTTAGAAATCTTTTTTTATATAAAAGAAAGTAACAAATGTAGGTTTCTGTGAAAAAATTACAGTTCAAAAATGTGAATAATAGCAAATTAAGTTGACTGTGCGAAATTCCTGCATTCTAAAATTTTTTGTTAGCAGATGGTAGATGACACAAACTTTTTTCTTGAGAACAATTTGTATATACAACATTTAAATTTTTTTAGAAACAATCAATCCTCTCACCCCTAATATAACCTTTTTTTTGTAAAAATTCCTTAGATTTCATATTATACACAATTAAGCCCTTTTGACTTTTACTTTCTCCCAATTTAATTTTTTATTTATTACTGGAAAGAAACCGCAATATTTATTTAATTTTAATAACAACATTAATTTTTTTAGAAATTTATTGTATAGAGTATGCTTTAATTTAAATCTTAATCTTATCCTAAGCCTATTTCCTTTTGTATCGCTTAAGTAAATCGCAAATATCAAATTTTATGATGTTACTTGTGGAAAATGTTTCTTTCGTATATTTATACAAAAGTTACTATGTAAAAAATTAATTTTATATGTCCTTATTTTAAAAAGTGCATCTGTATCCCTTGATTTTTGTATTAAGCAATGATGCCTAATTTTACTACTCATCACTAAAAAAATGAGTTAAATAATTGAAGTTTACTGTTGTTTACTGTAAAAAGGATTAACATATCTGAGGGTAAAATCAGATGTTTATTTTTTACAGAATCCCTGGCATTTATTCTTTTACACATCAATCTAAATGATGATTCAAATGTTTTTTTTCTTAAAACAAATATATATATATATATACTTCCTGATTCTAGAATACAGTAATCAGAAGTATATCTTAAGATAACGGATAAATATAAAACAAAATATAAAAGACACTTCACCATTTTGCACATACATACATTAAAATTTTTAACAAGTTTTTCATATTTATTCATATAAAATTTCAACAGAGAACACACTCGAATGCTGAAGTGTTTTTGCAAAAAAAGTAATGATGATTTATCAAATAATACTTTCTAATTTTTTTGTATTATGAGTTTTTTGTGTTATAAAGACAAGTTATTTGACTCTGATACGCTACGCACTTGTGGCATGATGTTGAAATAGATTTTTGTCGCTCTCATTCTAAAAGTTATCCTATTACAATGCTATCGCCCTAACGTGGCGAAATCTTACATCTGTTTAATGGATAAATTTGTATCGTACCGATATCAAGTTAGATCCATTTTAAGTATCTTATATACATGATTAAGAGAAAAAAATGCTAGCTTTTTTATCTTCCCATAATCTAATTAAAACAATTTTCCAACTGCAAAAAAAAAAAATTTACAAATATTCCCAAATTGGTCTGATTAATCTTCGAAAATATTAAAAGGGGCAGAACGAGTTTGGAAAATTTTCAAAAATTTTTTTTTAAAAATTATAATTTTTTCCACCAAATTTTTTTTTTTTTTTTTTTTTAACTTTTAATTTTAATTAAAAAACTTGATTTAGGGGAACTAAAAATGAAAAATCTTTTATTTTAAGTTTAAAAAATAATTTTTTTTAAAAAGTGCCGCCAATTTTTTCCCCAAAATTTTAAAAATTGAATCATTTTTTTGTTTAAAAAATACTTTATTTAAAAAAAACAAATTTAACCACTTTTTTTCTATGGAACGAACTATAAATAAATGTTCAAAAAACTGTCGTTTAACAAAAATTTTTTACCGATTTTAAATCTCTTTTTTTTACTTTTGGTTGATGCAAAAATTTTTTGTGTTTTTATTGTAAAATTAAAAAAATAAAAAATGAAATAAAACCCCCTAAAAAAAAAAGTCCAAAGGGTGCAAAAATGCGGAAAATTTTCCCGTTTTAAAAAATTTTAAATTTTAAATTTGCCCCTGGAAAGGGGTATTTTGCGAAATCAAATAATGAAATTAAGATAAATTTAAAAAAAATAAAATTTTTTAAAAAAAAAATAAAAAACTCTTAATCATAAAAATTTTTTTAAAATTTTTTTTATTTTTTTTATATAATATTAAGAAAGTTTTTGCTCAAAGAAGGATAATTTTTGCTGAGGTTTCGACTAATGTAAATCTTGAAAAAAAAAAAAAAATAAAAAAAGGTAGTAGTTGACACAGACACAAAATAATGATTTTCAAATTACCTCATTTATCAATTTTAAAATCTGGGGGATAAATAGATACTAGTAATAACAGAAATGGGTTTTTCTAGTGCTTCTAAAACTTTCAATATAGGCCCCCCATATTAAACATCTTTTTATCCCCCCCCTCCATACAATGACAATGTATTGAATTCAATAATACTATACTTTGACACTAAAGTCAATACGATTTTTAACCTTTTTTATGTGCCATCGACGTATGTAAACGTCCGCTCAGCCAAAGCTTTAAATTTTCTGGTCGTATATATATTTTTGAAGTACGATTTTTTCGGGCAGTGCTATCCATTTATTCCGAGGACTTGAAGCAAAAAAGGACCTTTTGACAGTGTTTGGAAGGATTCATTTATTTCAGGGGATTTTTGCTTATTTATTTATTTCCTCCTCCCTCTCTCCCAAAAAAAAACATCAAAATACGCTCGTCTACATGGTAAACGGTGGCATTGGGGAGCGAATTGCGTAACTTTTAATTGGCAGTTAAGGAATTAATTATAAACCGTACAAAAAGATTATCAAGATAAGTGTTAAGCCCATGGAGTCACTGATAATTATCAAACTGGTTCTTAACTTAGTATTGTTAAATTAATAAGAAAATATACATTGTACTGTACTAATACATTTATAAGGGTATTATATCAGTGTAAATGTGTATTCTTTATTTTATTTTATCAGTAAGTATTTTGTTTGATTACTTTCAGTAAATTAATAATTTTTTAAAACACCTTTTGTTTTCGACTTTTCAATAGGCTCACGCCCCCTTGTAGAGTTATCACACACCCTAAGGGAGGCGTGCCCCACAGTTTGAAAAACGCTGGGTTATTCAGAGGAAGGATGGAAATAAAAACTCAAGAAACTTTGGGTACCAATTATCTGTTACCCTTTACTGTGTTTGCAATCGCAATAGTTATTTCGTCGTAGAATCTGATAGAATTAAAACTGTTTTATTTAAGATGACGAAGATTCACATCATTCGCCACAAACTGAACCCTAATGAATAGAGAAATGCTTGGTATTTCCAGAGCAATTGTTCACTACTAACTAGAATACAGTCTGGGAGATGAATTTGAGAATAATTTTAGTTGATAGATGAAACCCAGTTTATCACACCAATAGCAATCTTACAACCAAAATAAAGCATCAAATTTTCCTTTCATCATCTTTTGAATTTTGAATCTTTCCTCTTATTAAAAATTTACGTCATTTGACATATTTATAGCTCCACCGTGCATTCTTCAAGGCTTGGTCCCCAAACCCCGGAGTAATGAAGGAACATTAAATTATTTCCATTTTATTTATAATAGTGTATTTCTATACGGTTTGTGAGATTTTCCACGGCCAAGAGTTTACCGAGGAGCTGAGAGTTGTCACCTAAAGACGCCCCAATACCGCGCATGCGCAAAATATCATGATATTTGGGAGGTTTCAAGACACGTTTGGAGCTAGGAATGAATTAAAATGCTAAATAATTTATATTCATTCTTTAGTGCAACTGTATTTTATTTTGAAGGCTTGTTTAAATACAATTAAATTAAAGTTATTAAATCAAAACAATCTAAAGTATAAACAATCAACATCCCCCACCCCCCTCAGAGGGCTGATGTGAAATTGAACATTGACCAGTCCGTGGAGATAAAAAAGGTTGGGATGCACTACTCTATAGGTTTTAAAAAAAATGATTTGCATACATAGAAATAATACTTGTGCTCAATGGGATGGTATGCAAAAATAACCGCTTATGCACAAGTATCGAGATAATGCGAAGTGAGCATAATTCATTCTGTATACAAATGTAGGTCCATGTTTCATTTCCCCCTTAAAACGACGTGTAGATAATTGTAGTATGTCTTAGGAATGCCTAACTACTAAGCCACGCGGCTTATATACAATTATAAGGTTACACACACAAAAAAAAGGTTTAACGGAGATTTATAACGACAGTTGAAACGGAATTAGAAAATTCTTATGTATAATGTATAATAGGACATTCCCATTACGTAATTCAAAATTTTCTTTGAAATAAAATACATTATGGAACAGTTAAATGGGTTAGGGTGTCCATCTCTACTTTCTTCAAAAGATAAGCTTCCAATTGTTTCAGCAGCATGAAATTATGAGTTATCCATTAACTAGATAAGGAAACAATGTGATCTAAAAATGAACCCTTTTAGAATATTAGAGAAATATTATTAGAGCGAAACAATATCTAAAGACCAATCCATTAGAATGAAAGGCTAGAGTTTGCACAAAAAACATGCTAAGAGTTCTGTTTTTTTTTCTTTATTTGATAAATTTTTTTTCACATATCTCTGACTTCTTAAGTAATTTTTTGTTACACATTATGATAAATATATAAGTTTATTTTGAATGGAATGTGGTGAAGTTTAAATAGTACTGTTACGATTTGAAAATAAACCAAATATATTTGTCAAAAATAAATTTTGGAGAAGTTAGTTGTGCATGGTCTGGGGAGACTTTTACTGCCAGTAGAAGATTATCTCTGGTATCTTTTCATGTAAAATGAATAGTTTAGTGTTTCCAAATGTACTGAAACAGAAATTTACGAACATTTTGTTAGAATAACCATACCTTTCAGCAGAACAATGCTGTTACTCATTACAGCAATGCAACAAAATGAAACAGTGATTACTTTCTTTTAAAGTTAATTTACTGGACTGTTTAACCTCAATACATGAAAATATTTGGGGACTCCTAATTCCAAATATAAACAAATAATTTGAAGTACTGCTCTATTGTTGAACTTAAGGAGGTTATTGTACATTTATGCAGCAATTAAGATAAACTTGCTCTTGAAAGGTTTTCAAAGAGCATGAAAACATAATTTTTTAGCATCATTCAGAAAATTGGAAATCCAGTAAATAACTGTCTAGTAAATTATAAATTTTGGTAGAACTTATATTTATTTGCAAGACAACACGTAACTTTATAATTTATTTTTACATATCGATTAAAAATTGTTTTATTTCAGCGAATTCTCTGTTTTTTAAAATTTTGTTGTTGTTTAGAGTCGATACAAATTCTCAGTGCATGAAACCAAATAGTGTAACGAATTTTCGAACAGTGAGCACTACATGGTATTGAAAATTGCTCTCATATTCTTTGATTGTTTGGGGCAGACAGATCCATGATTCATCTGAGAACGCAACCTGTGCTTTTCCATTCTTCTCATTATTTTAACCCTGCAATGTTACAAACAGAGTTGTCTGAGCTGCGGGATTAAAGGTAATCTTCTTAATGGACGAAACCAATCGGTGGAATATTTCTAGGTGACATGGGAATAAAAGTTGTCATGAGAAAGTTATAGAATAGAGGCAAAAATGATCTACAAGGCTATCACCACCTTTCACTGGAGGATACATGTTTCCAACTATGCTGATGTAACTTAAGACTTCCTTGTTCCCCCTATCTTTCCCGCACCAGGGCCTGTGTCCTCATCTAAATGGGTATTAGCGAAGATCTGATTTATTTCAGATGATGAATCAAATCTCCTGCCCACTATGGCCTCCATGCAATCATATGCTAACTAAAACTTTTGTCCTTTGGTGGAGGTTCTGGCATTCCTTTGGGTTATATATGTCATCTGAGAGAAAAAAATGTATCTGGCTGAAATAATGGTTTGATTATTATCCATTCTGCTGGTTCTCTTTTCCTTATATCGTTTTAAAGTTTACGGGAGAGCTATACATTTCACAGCATTTGCACTGCGCAGTGAACAGCAAGTGTCTTGAAACTTGCATAATTTTCTGGCAGCTCATTTTTGTTATTTTTTTCATTTTTTTGTAATGGATTGGATTTGATTTGTATCATTTGATATATTTTCTTGTTGCTTCTTTGTTTTTGTATTAGATTGTTTTTCAAAATTGCTCTCTTTTTTTCTTAATCTCTTTTAAACTCTATATATCTACGTTTATAAGATGTAAAATTAATAAATACTTCATAAAAGCGCAGAAGAAAAATTCTGTAATGGATTATATGATGCTATGCTTGAGAATTAAAAATTTTGGAATAAGTTCTCGTTGATAAAAAAAAATCAGACTGAATCTTATAAGCTTTGGTATAAGGGAGATTACAGTTTTGGAAAATAAAGTTCAACACATTTTTAGACATATCGCATTAACTTCAAGTTATAATTTGTTTTGCAAGTTATATCACAAATTTTTATTTAGAAACTAAATCACTGTAATTAAATATAGTTATTGAGATTTAAATGGAAATTTCATTAGATTTTCTGTTCAAAGGAACTTCTATGAAAAGTCAAAATGGGAGAACTACATAATTTGTTTAGAAGCTCAAACTAACTTAAAGAAATTTAACTTAGATAATGTTAAGATCTTACAATGTGTGTGTGGTGAAGTGTTTCGACTAGATTTAATCTGTTCAACAATTTAATAATGTTTTCGAATAAAAATGATAGATAAAGAATATAATAAAAAAAGAAAGAAGGTTATAAAGATTTTAAAGACTTATATTATGCAGATTTATTCACTAGGTTTTATCACGATAAATATAGCACGAAATGCAAATGGAAATCATTTCAAAGAATATTTTTTCCTTATGAATATGAAGGTTTTATGGATAAAAATTCTTGCAAAACAGCCAATAAGTGAGTTTGTTTTCCAGCAAAGTAAATATTTTGCTGATAGATCAGAAAGAAAAAATGAGTTGGAATAAAAATTGCATATATAAAAATAGGACCATGGCTTTATCAAGCATAAGCTATGTTAAGGAAATATATATGATAAAAGAAGTATAAAACCAATTCTAATATGAAAATAAATTATTTGGTTATAAACAAATGAGCTTTCGAAAATGTGTCTTTCGAAAATTATTCTTTGATCACGTGAGCATAATTAGTTAAAACGATATTTTTAAGTTTTTTTAATACTTTTCATAAAATTAAAACCTATTTCAATGAAAAGAATTTTTCTAATACTAAGAAACAATTATATGGGCATAAATTAATTAAAAAAATGTTATAGGTGATAGATTTTGTACGTTAGAAGAAAATATCGTTGTTACCTTTTTTTAAATAAGAAAGAATAAAATCTCAGCACATTCTTTTATCGTTTAGAAGATTTTGATCTTAAATTATTTTTCCTCTACAAAAGACCTTTTTTAAAAGAATATTTTAATTGCATCTCGCAAAATAAATAACGGTCTAAACTTACGATTATTAAATTTTGCCCTTTTCATGGAGTGAAAAATGGTTATGTATTTTTAATGGAAGAATAATTCAATGTTCTTTTATCGATACTTGAATCAGTAATTTATGTTTCAAACTAGAAAGATGTATTCAAAACTCATCCTCTGCCTTAAAACTGTTTCAATCGTGGGCGAAAACGAAATGATAAAACTGTTTTAATGAGGGAAACCATCAAGATAAAGAAAATGCATATCTAAACTTAATTCTAGAGATGTATTGTGTAACTAGACGGACAAAGGATTGACAAACATTTTATAATCTGAAATTATGAGAGGAGGAAATAATTTCCTTGTTGTGTTTTTATTTATACGAAAGAAGTTTTTTTTAATTCAAAACTGAAAGTGGGAATATTTATTAAGAATATAGATTTAGGAGATTAGAATTTCATTCAGATCTGGAGTCAGCATGATATATTTAAGAAATTGTTACATAAATTGTTACAATTTGAGGTACAGAATAAGTAATTTCAATTTTAAAAATATTTTCCTCTTAAAGCATCTTATTTATTAGTAACTTCTCAACGTAAAGAAATTGATAGTCAAATTTTCTGCATATATAACTCATGTTTGGTTTGTTAAATTTTCCGGTAGGCATGTAAATAACCAGAAACTCAATTGTTTTATAAAACTATGCAATTTACTATCAAATTTCTTATGAAATTTTTGAAGTTTATAATTTGTTTTATTCAAAATAAACTTTATAAAATAATATTCATTGAATTAATTAATAAAATTCAATATTTTCCAGAGCTTAACAGCTCAGTTTTAGGCACTCTTAATAGTTATTTTTACTCGTCTTGTTTTGCATGTTGATTGTGAGAAATACAGGTAACTTATTGAAACTAACAGACTGTATAAATTTAAAGAAAATGATTGATATAATTTAAATTCACATTTTGTATCTCATATTATTCACAACTTTCATTTGAGCATCACATTTCTCTTACACTCTTTTGAAATATAGCAAAACGTATATAGTTTTAATATAAAAATATAATTTTCCTGATACTATATTGGTAGTTTTTTTTTAAAGAAACAATTACTTTTTTTACTATAAAGATTTTCAACCTATTTTTATTTACAAACACTACACTTATTCCAGAGATACTTTTCCTTAAATGCATATAGCAAACTTAATTTCATTTTAATGAAATCTATACTGCTTGTACATAATAGTTTCTATTTTTATAATCGATTTTGTCAACTTTTAGGTTGTTTTTATTTATTTATACTTATTTACCATGCAGATTTCATGTAAATATGTTACACTCTAGCGGTACAACAATACAAAATTACTGTGTGTGAGGAGTTTATTTTATTTTAACAAAATTTCGTCCAAACTTAAGTTTTGCTCCAACATGCCATTTTAATGAAACTTAACACCTTCTTTTACATGTAAACACACAATGATGAATAGTAACACATTATCATAAATAGGGGAATAAAACTGTAAAAATGATTAAAAATTTATGTACTGAATAATTTTTTTGCCATTAAATATTAAGTTTTTATGAGGTAAGTGAAACAAATATAAATACAACTAACAATGAGTGAGTGAGTGATTTTGGGGTTTATTGGCGCAAAAGACGATTTCGGCTATATTGGGCCAAACATATGTTTAAATATTAAAAGGTTAACAATAAATTTAAATATAAAATACATTCACATTTATAAAAGCGCAAAATAAAATACAGTATAAAACAAAAAGTTTAATTAAATATAAGTCCAATTTTATAGATAAACTCCAATAGATTTTGGTGGCGATTTCCCCCCAAAAGTCCAATAAGTATGATTGAAAAATGTCACTTCTTGTATCTAGTCGGGGTCAACCAGCGTATATTTTCTACTTGCACTTCTACTTCTTGATCGACGTCATACACAAGCATGTACTCATCTGACTTGTCCTGTAAAGGTGTGGTGTTTTTTTGGGGTTTTTATATTTCTATTTTTGGGGTAATACTTGTGTTAGGACGCTTTTTCCTGCGAGTTTTTGAAGTTTGTTTTGGCGCCTGGGATGTAGTAGGTATGGTATTGGATGCAGTGGTAATAGTTTCTAAAACATGACTTGTTTCAGCTGGTAAAGGTGAAAACATTGATACTGTGGATGAAGAAATATCTTTATTTGACGATGATGATGTAACAAGAGGTACATAAACTATTAGATGTGTACGGGAGCAGTATATATTAAAAAATAGAGGGCTGAGATTCTGATGACGTTGTAACTGTAAAGATGTGGAAGGCAAGAAGTTTGCTTAGGTTGAGGTTGACGATTTGGTAACTGTAGGAATTATGGAAAACATTGGTTTCGTTATGGATATTAAAGGTTGTAGTAATTTCAAAGGCGGGCATATTACTTTTTGAAATAGTTTCATCTGTATGGGCTGCTGAGGTTGTACTTGAAGTTTTGGCAGCCTGGGTGTATGTTTGAGATATTTGTGGATCTATTAAATTACGGGCTTCTGGATAAGAAATATTTCCACTTGTTTTTATTTCCTACATATATTTTTCTATTTTCTACTTGGGGCATAATTTTAAGTCTGATGAAATTGACACATTTTGGCTCCAGACTACAATCCGCGGATGGATGTCCAGAGGATGCACATCTGGAGTAAGTTAATTGACTGTAGCAGGAACTTGAGTGTCTGAACCTCTGGCACTTGAAACAGCGCAGAAGATTCTGTATATAGGGACGGATTTTACAGTTCAGATATCCAGCTTTTATTGTTTTTGGTAGTTTCGGGCTATTGAATGTAAAAATTAAATGTTTTGTAAGAAAAATTGTATCATAATATTTATTGTGATTCTTCTGACCTGAATAACACCCCGATCAGAGAAGATTTTATTTATTTCTGATTCAGGAGTGCTCATCATGCCAGGTTCTGAAATGACACCTCTGTAAGAGCTTAGAGATTTGTGCGGAGTTTCACTTACAGACGAGTTTAAAAATGTTTTGGAAAGAAGAAACGACTTTGTGTGAATAGTGGAGTTAGTTCCAATGAGTAGATCCCCGGAACGTAATCGTTTTAAGGATTTTGGTTCACCACCTGTTCCTATGAGAGATTTGTGAACAGCAAAAGGTGATTTATTTCACATCTCATTATTTGGAAGTGAAAGTAGCAAAAATCTGTTATTTTGTGATATTTGATCCACTTTGAGAGTGGGTAAAACAAGGCCTTTACTCGGACACAACTGCATTGGATCCATAAGCTGGCGTGCCTCCACCCACCACGGAGTCCAACAAAGGAGGCAGTGTGCCGGTCATCTAGCAAAAACCAGGCACGGTCCTTACATTGAGTACACACAGGATATAGTACTACAACATCAGAGCGAGGATCCAACGGGTAAAACCCCAACGCCTTATCTGCAGCACTAAACCTACAGCAATGTCTCTCCGAGGACACCGAAGAGAGGTCTCACCAGGCGATTGACAAGAGCGGGATCACTCCTGCCTCCCGGCTACAGCGAAGCGTGTGCCAAAGAAAACATAAAGGTAACTCCAGGACACTATTTTCATCCGTACGGGACGCCGCACAAAGCAAAAATCCGGGTTGACAAACCAACGGTGTTAGTAAAGCAATACATATATCGAAATTAAAATTAATAAAAAAATGAAACCAAAAATTAACGCACTACAAATGAAAGTTAAACTCTGTGTTAATAACAATGAATAATACAAATCAAAATAAAGAAATTTACTGTCCTAAATACGTATAGTTTTAAGTTTATGTCTATCTTCTCGACGGGAAAAGAGAAAAGAGGAATTTGAATGACAAGAAGGAGGGTCGAAAATAGAAAAGCTTCACTAGGGTACCCCGGGGTCATGAAACCCGTGCATATCAAAGACAGTAAACCCCTTGGGAATAGGAAAAGATTAGTAGGGCTGCTCTGGATTGTGACACCCGTACTCACCTCAAGAAGGTGACCCCCGAGGGGTACAACTAACAATATAATCACATACAAAGAATGTCAGCCACTTAAGTTTCTCATTTTCCTTAGTCTCACACTTTTTAAAAAATGATGAAGTTTTTATGTAAGTGCTTTGTTACACCCACCAACGTTTATCATTCTATCAATAAAAATTGCATTTTACATAAATAAACACCTATATAATTAATTGATTGATATGAAATTACTCTTTCTAGATTTTATATTAAATATTGTGAAGCAGGGCTTGACTCAAGGGCCATATTGTGGATGCGGAGGATACAGAAAGGACGCACCTTGTATTTACTAGTTAACTTTGCATCTAGATACAGGGATAAATTGAACCATATATAAAACTCAAATAAATTTTAAGCGAAGTAGTGGAAGTGGAATTAAATTTATTTACTGTGATAATTTTATACCTATAGCTGCAACCTCTTAATTTTAGAATCAATTTAAAGAGAGAGAGAGCCAATTTTATCCAACTACACATTTCTACAATATTATTAAAAACGTGTGTGAGATTGTTTGTTGAAATGCTCATCTCATCTTTCAAGATAATGTGAGCCAACTAGCATCTATATTTATTCTTGTTGATTTTCATGCAAGATAAATTTTCCTTACAAATATATGTTAACCCAAATATAGATAACAGTTAATATTTGGTTTTCTGAGATCTTGGCGCCAACATAATAAAAATAATAATAATAATAAAATAAAAAATAAAAAACATACTAAACCTTTTGCGGAAACATGACGGCCGTGGGCTACTATTTGCCCACCTCTTCAATGTGAAATTTTTCTCTCTTCAAAAATTTGAAACTTAATAAAAAATTCACATGCAAGTATGTATAAAGTTTGTAATACAATTATCAAATGGTTGAATACAAGTTAAATTTGTCAAATGATATTTAATCGTGAAAATTAAAACGAAATAATAAGCCAATATTCTATACATGATCCGATATTCTTTCTATATATAACCATATCAAAGATTTAGAAGCAATACGTCTAAATTAGTAAGCAGGAGTAGTTCTAATCTGCTCATTTACCTAAATACCTCCAATATATTATCCTCATGAACTCCGGATTGTGTATTATTTACTACATGTTCTCCAACTTTATCAATTAAGTCCGCTTAATTCTGAAGAGTGCATCTGTGTCGAAGCCATAAGCAATTATCTAAATTACTATTTGGGTTAAAGCGAAAATCTATTAATACATCCAGCACTTCCTTAAGGTATCCGAATTCATAGAAATGACCGATTTCAATCAAAACACATTTTTTTTATTCTTTGAAAATTTTATATTGAATAGAGCAATCTTTAGGCTTTACAAAAAGTATTTTATTTTGTTTCTTAGTCACTTATAGTTGAGTTACAATTACTTATGTAAAATTAGGAAAAATAAAAGTGAGGGACATCTACCAGAAGTGGGAATTTCAATTGTTTAAAATATCTTATCATGCTGCTTCTGATAACTCAAAATATTATAAATATATTTTAATGAAACTTTTTAACACGATATTTCTATTATGTTCTAGAGAATTTCCTAAAATATATTAATGTTATGGCTTGTTATTTTCAAATGAATTTGTTACATTTCTTTTAATGGATATTTAATCTCAGTTACAAATTTTTTTTGTTTCAACAAAACATTCAGATTTTAGTGCATTCACTAGATGAATATAGGAAGTTTATTTCAAGAATACATTTATCGGTATGAGTGTAATACTTTCTTCTATGGGCCGTGGGTATTCTAGAAGTTAGAGCATCGGATTCCAGACCGGAAGGCCTGGGTTCGATGCCTGATGGCACCAAATACCCTCCGAGTGCACACGGAGTACGTGCTCGTTAAATTAGTGGGTTCGAAAGTCTTGTGGGCTGAGTCACGAGTGCAAGGGACTGGAGAATATTTCACTTCAGTGCCATGCTTACATTGGGGAGGTGGCGATAGATGGTGCTGCTATCTGTCGTCCTTTCGGGGAATCTCGACCAGCTATTTCGTGCTGTCACCTGTATGGTAGCCAAGGCCAACGACAGGCGTACTTTTAGCCCCTTACACGATGAATTTCGTGGGCCTCGATCTAACTACGTCAGACAGGCGGCATTAGCCACAACAACAACAACTTTTTCTATAACAGCTTTAAAAAATTAAAAAAAATATTCTCAAAAAATTCAACTTGTTAAATGTAGATAACTAATTTTAAATATTGCTCGTTAAGAATTAATTTTTTTGGTACTGATCCCTAAAATTATTTCAAATATTTTAGTATGCCGTTTTTAAAAAGTACATTGAACGTGTTCAGGTACCTTAGATTTCAAAGGAGAAACTAATTGAACGACTGACTAGGAAGAACTGTTAGTTCTCCTTAGCAATGGACATGTTTTCTACGATAAGGTTTTCAAAAACGGAAAATGAAACACTTAGCGGGGAAATGCAGTAAGAAATTTAAATTTTATGAGAAAAGTATATCTACATTTTACAGGAATCTCTAACATGTTGGTTACTCTTTTTAGGGATTTCATATTTAACGGGATGAACTGAATATTAATGATATGAAATGAGTACTTTTTAAACGTCCCTTGTTGAAATAATATTTTTATTTGACTAATTTAAATAATGATTTACTTTAATGTAATATTAAAGTGTTTTTCAGATTGTCTTCACAGTGTTGCAGCGTCCAATTAATTTTTTTGAAATAGATCAGTATGTTTAAAGTTGGACAAATATGTAAAAATTAGGACATTAAATTATCAACTTTAGATATATTCATACTAAATAGTTTATCATATTAGTTAACATTTATATATTTTTCATTTCGTTATCAGAAAATCATTTGAAATGGACTAAATGCATTGGTGTCTGTATTAATAATACTTGTTTCACGTCTAGCTGTTTTGCAGGATTATAGCAACTTATGCAAAGCAAAACCAGTAATACACTATTATCCATTATGTTATTCACAAGAAAAAAGCTTTCTTCAAAGTATGAGAAGTAACTTTTATAACGTGTAGTGAATGTAGTGTTTTAGGAAAACTTATCCATTGAAAACAAGATGCAAAATACGTGTCTTTTCTATAAAAGTCTACAACGACTGCCTCGTGGTAATATTATATTATTTCAGTTTAGATTTTTATTAGAAAATTAAACAAAAAACTTATAAAAGTAATACACAGAAAAATATTTAAATCCTGCTAATGACTTTGTTTAAAAAATGAAATTAATATAATTATGGAACAATTTTGAAAATAATACATGCCTTGAATCTCTCTTTTCAGGGAAACCATGTACCTTTGAAATCAAAGAAAATAATTCCAGCTTTTGTAAAATAAAATGGATAAGAAGAATGAATAAATATGCGGGTAAGAAAATTGGTTCTGAATTATCAAACACAGGGCTTGATCTCAAATGGAATTGATTTCCTTCAAGATAAAAAAATCCATTTTTTATGAACTCATATTACAGCTTATTACTTGCCTAGAGAACTACTCTTCAAAATAATTTATAAATAATTTTCCATGGTCTTAAAACTCACAAGATTTTCTTGAGAAGTTATTTTTATAGTTTAAAAAAAATCTTTTTAACAGTATTTTAGAAGCAAAATCTAGCTAGTATTGAATTGATCCAAATTTAGATTTTTAACCAACAAAAATCCATTTCTAAGTGATAAAATTCAACGTATTTTAAATATCATAATACTTTTCTGTACAAAACTAGGTTTTAAATAGTTGCTGTATTAAAAAAAAAATCAAAGAAAAAAAAATTAGAATGGTCATAGCCTGTTCCATATTCCAGGATTAAACTATGCAGATACATGCAGGTTCATATTTGAAATTAACTTAATAGTAATATTTCATAAAAAGTGTATGTAATATATCCCAGTGTATGGATTTATTGAATTTCACTAGTTATTCAATTATGGTAGTCGTTCATTATGTGTCGATTCCGAATTTTTCTAGTTTTATTAAGCATTTCATATTTAGTTTTATACCTTAATTATTATTAATCATGCTTTAACTAAGATACAGTGTCTTGGAAAATCATAATTTAAAATTTAGTCTTGAGCCTAAAGGGTAATAGGTTATTCTGCTTCTGATAATAAAAACCAATCCTTATGTTTGAACAGGTTTTTTTTTTCGTTTTTAAATAAACAAATCTTCAGAAAAATTAACGTTATAACATAACCAAAGTAAGTAAGTATTCTAACATTTTATTATGTCATTCCTGCTAGTACAAAGTAACTCATTTTTTATACGTTATGAAAGGTTAAAGGAAATTTACCCAATGGTCCCATTCATGTGTATAATATATTTTAAAGCGGAATAACTTGAATTTGAGATGAAAATGATTTAAGGAATTTATTTATAAACATACTTTTTATTATTTTAGAATTGTATTGAACTACTGTTTTCACCTACTAAAATTAAGTGTTTTTATTTTTCCTTTAAGGAAATCTAATTTTAATATTTTCAAAAAGCAATAAACGGTTTATAAAAAAAAGCTAAAAAGTGTAAACTAAATGTCTAGCCTATTCGTTTTGAACACAATTGTCAAATAGGTAATACATTTGTTAACAATATTTATTTAAATTGAATAGATTTGAAATCTTCTCTTTATTTTAATTTAAAAATACTGTGCTCATTTTGGGAAGTAATCTTGATGCGCAAGTATTATTGTCAACTAAAAATAATACTTCAAAAATAATATCACATTTATAAATGTTTCGATATCATACATGTGTGTTTTCCAATACCTAATAATCTTATTCATTATCCACATTCATTATCATCATCATTGTTCGGATGTTCTTGCAAATTGAATATGATTAAATTTTAATGGATGAGTGAGTGATTCTATGGCGCCAGAGTTGATTTCAGCTAAACAGTGCACAATAAATTTAAATGGGATAGGTATAAGTTTAAACACGAAAAACTAAAAAAAAAGAGCAGATTATTGAAACATATAAACATGCACTGAAATAATTTGAACAGGACACATGACCAATAAGTTTTTTAAAGGGATATTTATTTATTCAACTGTCAAGTTATTTTGATACATAATACATACATAAGTTGGGTACATAAGTTATTAATTTTTTTTATTGGAAAAATCAAATGTTTAATGCAAATTAAAATATACATAGTGGTTAAAAACTAATATTTTAAAATACATGCTTAAAACTGTTCAATGCTTTGTAATAACTGCTAATTTAGCGGAGGTGGTTGCCACACATCGGGCAGTAGTGAAATTCATTTCTAGAAAAGCATTAATTTCTTAAGAAAATTAAGTAAAAATAAACAAAAATGAATGAATACTTGTTAAAAGTTTAGTAATTCAGTTTGTATGTATAACTTGAAACATATTTCCATGCAGAAATCAAATCCGCAAGCATTACACCAGAATCGTGTTTTATTGTGTTTCCATTCTTTTCTCAACAACAAACTTTGCACTGTCATGTAGACTCATGTTTCTGAAGGAATAAGAAGAAACATGGGATATAAAATATTTTCACTAAGACGGGCAGGGTTATCTACTGTAGGTTATCTACTGTCTACTGGTCTGTCAGGATTCTTTTGGTTCAGAAGATACATCATCATATTTATGTAAAAACTTTTTTACCACTTGGATTCAGTAATTCTAAAAATGTTATGCATTTCCAAACTATTTTTTATACAGAAAAAATGAGTTCCGGAGTAAATTGTCTAGTAAATGTAAAAATATCTTTTATTGTATTTTTTCTGGCATTTTGGGATTGTGGATGAAAGGGTGTTTCTTGATCACAGCGATATACACCATCCATAATTATATTGTTAAACAATCTTTGGCTTGAGTATATATCTTCATTTTTTTAATTTTTTGAGGTTGATATTTTGGAGCGCTATTGCTGAGCCCGAAATAATCTCGGGAATGGCAGTTAAAATGTGGATTAAAAAATCAGCTAAGAAGTTGCTTACCCTCTATTCAATTTTAATATTACATAATCTGCCAGATCCCTTAGATGCTAATCATTTGAACAAATTATCTTGTTTTTTCCGCAGACGAGGGGTGGGATCCTTTTTCTCCCTTTCTTTCAGGGCCTCAAAGATCTTTACTGCTCTGCATGTGAACAGCACGATATTTTGTTACCTTTATCACTCATGATAATGGGATGGTAGAAAAGCCGAAATAGTTTTGTCCTGAAGAGTAGCTTCTCAAAATTAACCGACTAGGGGTTAAAAGCCCTTTTGTCAGTAAAATACCAAAATATGGTATGATTTAATATGGTATTAAATTAATGCAAATTATAAAATTCAAACATTTTTCCAGAGGACTTTTCTTTTGAATTTTAAAACTGGAAAGGGAAAAATTATATTTGAGAGTAGTTCCATTCCATTGACTCTACATATACCGGTTGATTAAAAAATAGTGTGAACATTTTCAGAGAATCATACATTTTTACCGAATAAAGTAATTTACTTGAAATTTTCAGTGTGGCTTCCTTTATCATAGTACACTGTAAGTAAACGTTTAGCCAAGCCAAAAGAGTTTTCTCGAATATTTTGGGGGGAATTTTTGTAACATCCTTTTTGATTGCTTTTTGAAGCTCTTGGAGAAATCTTACTTTACATAACTTTAATTGTTTTTAAGTATTCCCATAAAAAATATTCGCGAAGATCACAGTTGGGGTGATGATAGCTATTTTTCATAAGGAAGAAAATTTATTTATTTGTATTTCTTAGCCATTTTATAATTGATTTTGCAGTGTGACATGGTGCAGAATCTTGGTGGAAAAAAAAAACCTTTCCTCGAAGGTAAGGACCTTTACTTTTTTTTATTATTTGCTTGAAACCTTTTTGCTGATAGCATGTAGCATCAATTTTAGCCTTCGGTTCTACACAAAAAATGTTTTGTTAAGCCTTTAAAGGATATTTCCATCCAAACCATAACACCTGACGGCTTACTTGCCTTTTTCCAAAAGAGCTAAGTCTTTGCGACGCCTTTCGCGTGAAATGTGTTGTATCTTCGTTTCGCATTTGTAAATGACAAATGAAACAGTGCTTTGTCCAAAGTTATCCATGTTTTGTACATACCTTTGCGTAACATTAAGTACAGTGGCCAAGAGCATTTTCTACGTTTTTCTATGGTATTTGCAGACATTTTACGACAGATTGGTTTATTCACCTTTTTATAACCTATTTTATTTATCTCACAAACAAATTGTCAATTATGATACCTGTAGTTTCTTTGCCAAAATTCATTAAAGACGAGGATTTTTACGGTGGTAATTCTTTTCAATTTCTGTTTTTCTTTTTTTATTAAGGACTTCCTTTCGCTCACATTTTTCCTGGAGCTTTTGATTACGAACCAAATTTTTATTTCGTTTCAAAGTCTCGATAGTAATACATTAGAAAAATGTCTTTCTTATTTTAAATGCTTTATTTATAACAAAACTTCAACAAACATCCTTCAAAAGTCTTAAAATTTTGTTCTGGGTTTGAGGATGATATTTCCATTAATGAAAATGGTTATATTAGTAATTCAAATATTTCGTTTTCAAAATAAAACCATTAGTAAAACGATAGAAATTCACCATAAGTAGTTATATCCTTTTAAAATTGCTCACACTAATTTTGTATCAACCGGTAAATAACAAAGTTGTTTTTCAACACAGTTGAAGAAACTTAAATTTATTATTTATTATAGTTAAAGAAATAAATCTGACGATGAAGTGATACTATTTTGAAATTTCATTTTCATATTTATAACATGATGAAGAGCATATTAAAATAGGATAAAATGCTTAAAAATCTAATATTAGAAACTAAAATAAAGATGAAATTGCTTTATTTTAAAATATTTTGCTTCATAGAATTTCAATATATATATATATATATATACATATTTAAAACTACATTTATTCTATATTTTTTTAGCAAGTAGCAAATGGGAAATGTATTGAATCTTTTTATGCAGGATCTAAGAATAAAATGACATTCCTAATTCAATCCCTTTTTACATATAACTTTTATTTTTACTTTTGGTTTTTTTTTTCACATCTTAGTAATATGTAAACCAGTGGCTGATTTAGAGTCTAGCTTTTTCAATTAAATCTTCTTTCTTAATTTAAGATCTTAATTCTTCTTTTCTTTATATTTCAGTTAATACCCATCTGAGGGCATTGCATTTTTTATAATTCTTTAAAGTAATGGGTTTTTTTTGTCTTAATCCAGAATAGCTTTGCATTTAAATCTTCACGTAATTTGAAATGAGGGAATTATCAGTGACGTAAGTCATACATATTTTTTTTAAAAAAATCGTTAAATAAGAAACTATGTAAAATAATTAATTGCTATAATCAGTTCGTTAATTTTAATTTTTTGAAACATTTCAAAGAAATTTCTCAATCCAGTTTTTGTTTTAGGGGAAAAATACTAAAAGCTGATTTAGAATACTTTCATTTTATTTCTTCCAAAAATGATTAAACAATAAATATTTTTCCTGAAAATATTATCTTCTATTTGAATGAAATAAACACTAAATGATATTCAATTCTATTTGACAGCAACTAATTATAAAAAAAAACAGTTCAGGTCTGTCTTTATTAAACTTAAATATTACATAGCACGTACTCTTGTTGCTGTCAATTCGATTTCTTTGATTGAGAAAAGCGATTAAGCTTTCAAAGAATTCTTGTATTCTTTCTTTAATTAAAAAGATTCAAACTTAGTCTTTTAACTTTTTTTATTTTTCCTTCTAATCCGAGGTTGGGAAATGGCTTAACTTCTTGATTGGGTTCATTAAAAATCTCTAATGACTTTTTACTCTTAATTATTTTGAGGAAAAAATAAGTTAATGTCCCTTAATCCAGCTAATTAGTGACTTACAGGTTACTTAATATGGATCTACCAGATGACTGAACTGAGGGAATATTTTGACCTTCGATGTCTAAGGACAAGTTTTTATCCTTTCTTTGGTTATAGGTAGTCACAACACCAAACTTTTTGTTTTAATTATTGATGATAATTTAAATCATATATAAGATATAACCAAAATTTCATGTTAACAAAAATCCAGTTAAAAATTTTAAAATTGATATGAAGTTAATTTTTTCGTTTTGGTAAAGATAAAAATGCATAACAAAGTTAAAAATGTAGGGTATGTTTTTGACCAATATATTACAAAGCAAAGGGCATGTAAATTTATTATTTAAAATTTAAATAATGATTAATTGTTAAATTTATAATTTTGTATTCAATGTGATCTGAATATTATCCTCACGCACACAATTTATTTAAAATCAAAATACTGTTTGAACTAGACTTATTTGAATAATATTTTATAACTAGTTTAATTATTTACATCGATTCTGATAATTTTACGAATCTTTGAGGATTTGTACTTTTCAAGAATTTAAAGATGCTTTTAATTCTTATACTTATATATTCTTTATATATCTTATACTTTATATAGTCTCATACTTATTATACTTCATTATATGGAAAAAGTCGATATAATTTCCTCTTCCTTGTGTACTTGTATATTGATAAATATTCCTTTAAAATATGTTTTATATGTAATCTATCTAGCAAGAAAATAATAGAAGTCTTAATGTTTCGCCTTTACAATATTCTTTAGAATTGAAGTTCATATAGTATATTAGGATATTAAACAATTTTTGAGCTGAATTTGCAGTTGAACATACATTTCTTAATAATCATTACTTATTGATCGTATCAATGAAAAACGTACCTTATAAAGGAAAAGGAATCATAATAAAAGAGTTTAAATTCCTCAGTTACAACTGAATGTACACTAAATGGACAAAAAATTGCGCACCGAAATATCGGTCGTAACGTTGGCATGAAGATACACGTCGGAAGAGTATGCAAATGATTAGAAATGCAGCGTGATCGCGTATTCGTATACCAGTAGAGGGCGTTCAGGTCATTCACCAGAGAATAAAACAGGTAACCAAAGCTTGTTTGAGTGTGGTGAATCACTTACAAAGTAAGAGCTGAGATAGATATGCCATTACGCCGTTTTCGAAGACAATAAGAGCAGCAATTGCAGTTTGAGAGGCGGAGAATCATCGGCATAATGGAAGCTGGGTGGTCAGCTAGGTGAGTAGCTCGTCAATTAGGCCACTCTGATTGTGTTGTAAAGGGAGGGGGGGGCGAGTGGATCCGAGAGATGTCATTTACACGAAGTCCAGGCGCAGGACGCCCTCGATAGACCAGTTGTCGAGAAGATCGTCACATTGTAAGAAATGCACGCGTACAGCCAACTGCTTCATCGGCCGCCATCCAGACACAGGTAGCACTTTCACTAGAGGCCCCTTTGGCTTCCCGAACCATACGAAGGCGCCTGGCTGAGGGAATTTGGGATCGCTGTGCCCATTACGTGTGCTGCCCTTAACGCCCACCCATCAACGCCTCCGTATGAGTGGTGTAAGGGAACCTGACTGCAGGAATAGAACCAGGGTTTCCTAGTGCGAATCCAGATTCGAACCTGGACTGCAGTGGAATAGAACCAGGTTGTCTTTAGTGACGAATCCAGATTCAATCTCAGCAGTGATGACAATCATGTTCGTGTGTGGAGACCCCGTGGTGAACTCTTCAATCCTGCCTCTGTTTTACTGCGACACACATTTCCCACAACTGGTGTTATGGTATGAGGTGCCATTCCCTATAATACGCGGTCACCACTAGTATTAATCCGCGGCACCAAGACAGCCTAGTGGTATGTCCATGACATCCTACAACCACATGTGTTGCCACTTATGCATTGGCTTCCAGGAGCCATATTTCAACAAGATAATGCTCGGCCTCACACGGAACGGGTGTCACAGGACCGTCTCCGCACTGTTACTATCCTTCCTTGTCCTGTCCAATCCCCAGATTTGTCTCTAATCGAGCCTATCTGGGATCATTTGGGACGGTGAGTTGGGCCTCCTGCGAGTTTGAACGAACTAGAGGCAAGGTTACAGCAAATATGGAACGAAGTGTCTTAAGACATCATACAGAACTTGTGTGCCTCAATGCTCAATCGTATCGCATTGTGCCTTCGCGCTATATAGAGGAGGTTCAACAGGTTATTTGCTTTTGCTTTTTTCTCTGAAATAAATGATTCTTTTTCTTTGACTTTCTAATCATTTACTTATATTAAATTAGTCACATTATGCATGTAACATTCCGTTTAATTTTGACGACTCTTTCTTGGTGAACTAATATTTTTGTCCATGAGTGTATATATTAATTGACCTGTCACATATTTGCTTCACAAATACACTGAAAAAGAAACTTTGTTAAAAAATTTTTACTTAAGGAAAAGTACAGATATGCCATTTGCATTTTCGTGATACATTGCGATTGTGTTTTAATGATCATATTTATGATTTTTTTTTATCTACATTTTTCCAAGTCGAGGTGGGAGTTTGTTATTTGTCCTAAAAAACTGGAAATAATTCGCCTACTGGGTGCTAAATAAAATTAAGCCTTCGATTTCTCCCGTGGGTGTAGTGTTGAAGGTAGGAATATAAGGTTCAAGAGCCAGCATTGTCTCTTAATTATAGTTGAATGTAACGCTATTGGTTATCATTGATCCTCTCAAATCTCGCAGTGTACTAAAGTATTTCAAACTCAACAAACATGTGATCTTAATTTCTCTCTTCATGATTTACATTTCTTTTAATTTATTTGTATTAATAGCTTTTTTGGACAATGGATAAAACATTATTTACAATAATTTTGTGTTATGAAAGAAATCTTTAGAGATGTGCTATTCTGAACATTCTGAATGTATGTCGTAATATTTATCTTAAAATTAAATAATTTGTAACATCGTATGCGTGAAACAACTGTATTTTGGTCATTTGGAAGAAAATACTGTCATCCAGGTAAGTTAAAATTTTTTTTGTTTTGACAGCACACGGATTCATCATATTACAGGAACAATAAGAATGGCATAAAAGATATTTTGTACACAAACACGTACTCACACGTACAACAACAAGGCAGACGACGAAATGAGATCTTAACATCAATACTACAGCAGGTAGTGTTAGCAGTTCAGTTAAAATCAAGGACACTGTTACAGTCTTCCCCTCTGGCCCTGATGACACCTCGGCGAGGGATCTGGAAAAATCTTTTTTGGCCTAGCTTTTTTACGAAGAGGAATTATATGATGGATCTTGATGAGGACTCAATGCTGAGGTGTGACATACCTCAATAGAAGCATCAGAATCCACCCAACTGTTATATGAGATCATTGGTTGAGAATAACACATAGATTAACAATGCGTAGCATAAACTTTGATTTTGTTGACGGGTAGAAATATTCAAAGGATGTTTGTTAACCCAAGCCCTGTTAGCTACTCTGAATTTGAAGCTAGGCATACGAAATTTGCCAGAATATTGTTTCGTTTCAACACGCTCCTTGATTTCTTTCGTCAGGGCGGTGAATCCTTATAGATATGAAGTAATATCTGCTACAAAATTATTATTCTGGATAACACTTTTAATGTTATGCTTGGCAGTTTGTGAAGTTGGCCGGAGAAGGACTACGATTTTTACGGGAAAGCAAAGGACTCTTTCGAGGCATGGTTAAACAAGTTGAATCTTGATTTTGATCAATTGCTTCTGGAGGCTCAGGAAAAGCTGGAATTACAGGGATATCCATTCTAGAAAGACCACTAGGTGAACTTGAACCAATAACTAATGGTAGCAAGGTCGAAAAATTCTCTATTCTTTTTTTTCTCTTCTTAAATAATTTCTTTTTTTATGAGTAGACTGAGAAAAAAGGAACAATAACCCGATTATCACGAAAACTCTTTGTTGAACTTGCTGAAGAAGTTGTTAATTCTTGAAGTGTTCGTTCTAACTTATCATGGCCGTCAGCAAGGGACAGAAGGAATCAATTCTTCTGATAGTATGAATATTTCTGGCAGTATTTACAACTGAAGTTCCATTTTGCTTATTTACTGAACTATACAAGCTTAAAATCCCTGAATCTGAAAAAATATGATTTAGATGAATACATATTTCCATATACTACAGATGATGCAATCTCGTTGAGAGGAAAGGCGTGAGTGAATGAATATTAACGTCGCACTGTTCAGCTACAGGGCTTTTGGTTTAGAGGAAAGGCACGGTTAGTGCATGGTTAGAGAAACTCTCTTTAGCCAACTGATGGGCTTTTTAACATGCCGAATGCTCTTTCCCTATCATAAGATGTATTAGAGTTTTGTCTTGTAAGTGGTTTACTTTTGATTCTAAAACTATGGGTATTCGTACCGTGAGACATCTTTACTTATACTTCTTTGAGAAAGAAGAGGTGAAGAAGGCGTACTCGTATTAGAGCATTTTTTACACTGAGAATTTTGGAGGTGCAGAAACAGGACGACTGATTACGGTGTTAATACGGTGTTCAACGAAGGGGAGTAGGCCCTTCCTCTGTTTAATAGAAAACTTCGTTAGATATTTATCTTTCTTGTCGCGCAGTAAGCAAATATTCTCCTCAAGGCTGGGTGGGATTTGGACTTCTTGGAGGATTTCTTCTTTAACAATCTCTTTTAACCTTTTGCTGTGTTTCAGATTCAAAACATTACCAACTTTTTGTAAAAAGTCCATGTTCGGTTTTCTTTCGCATATGGCAAAGCTATTACTAGTATACAGACGACAAGTCTTTTAAATCTTATAACTACACTGGTTGTGTAGACTTCCCCTTCTGACTTCAGTGGAACGAAAATAAGGGAGTAAATAGCTAAAAATATTTATAAATTAACGATTGTCGCATTTTAAAGTACATATCAAAGTTCGTTCTTATATATTGTTTTTTAAGCAAATAAAAAAATAAAGTAATCTTACAAAAATAGCTTATCTTAGAGGAAAACAATGCTCAAATATTGAGGGCATTTTGTATAATTGCAAAATTTACAGTAAAAAATGAAAAGTTAAAAATATTTAAATGATTTTAAAATAAGGAAAAGTTCATATAAAATGAATTTAATTTTAAAACTTTAAATTTAATATTTAATTAAAATTAGAACAATGTTATACATTTAAATATATTCATCAAATTTTCTAAGAAAGAGTAGAAGAAACAAGTAATTCAATTTTTTTTTTATAAAGAATTCAGTTAGTGCAATTCAAATACCATCGGCTGAAAAAACCAATTTAAATATGTATAAAATGGGTAAATACCGCATTTTCCAAAATACGTTTTTAAGCACATTATTGATTTTTTAATAAATGGAAATGTTTCAAAGTACATTTTAATGTCTTTAAAGGAGATGCTATTAAATCTTTTGAATCTTTTGAACTGGTTTTAATTCTTTAATGGAACTTAATTTTAGTTATGGAGATTTTTTATAAAAGATATGTAGATTATTCTACCTCAATGAATTAAAATGTTTAGATTCTCTCAGAACTTAAATGTAAATACTTCTTTTATAATTTCTGCAATTCATTTATAGAGTTTCCTAATCTCTGAAGATTTGAATGTCAAACGGAAACTTTTCCCATCCACTAAAAGCAAAACGAGGGAAAAGGGAAGAAGGAGGAAACATTAATCGATGATAGATTCAGAGTAAAATAGTACATTTATCAGGAAAGGAAGTGATTGAGAAGTAAATAATTCTAGAATTGAATTTGTGATTAATATCAATTAATTAAGTGCTTGATCGCTGTGCGGAAATTCTTCAGTCATTTTGGAAGACGCGTTTTTTTTGTTTAAAAAGTAAGGATTTGTTGCACCCTGTTTATTACCCCTTTTAAATATTTTTATGATTTTTTGTATTAGCTTTACTGATTTTGCTGTTCTTAGGCTTCATAGGCTTTATGAATTATATAAATGTAGATTTCCGATTATTAGGTGGTAAGTCAGAAGTCTAAAGACGGTGTTATTGGATGAAATGGAAAAATGTATGCCCACTGATCCACTGATAGATGTAAATACTCGGTAATTCATTCTTTTTAGAAATTTTTGTTCAGCCGTATGCTTATCGTTAAGTTTATTTTTAGTGTAAATAGTTTGCGTAATTTTCCTTATTTTGTGGCAGTTTGGTGTTTTTTTAAATTATGAAAATTCAATATTATCACGGAAGGTTAGTTGATATATGTGCAATAATCTACCATATCTTCTAACTTGTACTGGACATTAAACTTACCTGTACTTATTAAACATACCAGACAAACATTTGGAATGGTGGGGGAAAAGCTTCTTAAATTTTAAAACTTGTTTCGTGAATGGTTACCACGTCAGTTATGATTGAACTCTTTGTTACTTATTATAAATTTCGAAGTGGTTTTTAGTAAGTGTGATGGAACAAGATGGCAAAATGGTGTTATTACTTTCGGCTGAGAGCATGGACACATAGCTTGAAAGAAGTAAACAAATCATGTCTAAGATGTGCAAAGCTAGACCTAGTTTATCCATTTCAGAAAGAACTCTCAAGGAAGAATTACAAGGACAGTCAATATTTAATTGAATGCCCAGTATACGTCCCAGATAAACAACTATTCAAAAGAAAAAAATAATTTACAAGGTCAAAACAGCACCACCAATAGACTACTGAACAACGGAGATGGTTAAAATGGTCTGATGCATCTAGATTTTGTTTTTATTTCAATGACAGCCGTTATATAATTGTGAAAAAAGCTGGTGAAGGTTTCAGATGTAAATATGTCTAAACAGCTGTGCAGAAACGAAAGCAAGTATTGTGTTCGATGGTAATTTTATAGTATTAAGCCTCTAGCATAGAAGCTGTAAGTTATTTGTTACTCGTATTAACTACGAAGGGTTTTGCTGTATTTTCAATTTCTTGAGACGAAAAGAAAATTATGAATCTGCAATTTCAACTTGAAAACTGTACTCATGAATGAACAAAATTTGTAAAAACTAGGTTTGATGAGCACAAGATTAATGTTCCACAATTCATATGATTCGTAAAGTCACTAGATACTCATGTCACTGAGAAAATTTGAAAAGTGTTGATTTATATAATGAGAAAAGGGAAAATGTACATCCACAGTGATGGGTGTCACTAAAGTACTAATTAATTATGGAGCTAGCTAAGCTTGGTGTGATTTGAAATCATATTCATAGCGTATCTACGAAATTAAATTTGTGCTTCGGGAGAGTAGAACGCATTTTGAATAAAAATCATGGTTTTGTATTCTGTTTTTTTGGAGGGCCCTTCTTTTCTACTAAAAACCCGGGGCCTTTTGGGGGAAAAAAAGACAAATTTTCCAATCAAACCAAAAGGGAAGCGTGATTATAAATTAAGAACTTTTTAATGGCAGAAGTTGCTGGGGGGGGCTTTTGGGAAGTGATTATGCTAGTTTGTTTAGGTTTTAAAGTTAAAAGTGAGAAGTTAGCATTCAGGAGTTCAGCTTTCGTGCTAGTGTTCGTCAAGGTGATACCATTCCACGCGAGATAAAAAAAAGCTTAAGGTTTCGAAAGAGTTGTGCTACCTGGGATACAGAGATAGACGTTCTTTAACTACTGAACTGTGCATATACGAAAAGGGATGGGTGATAAATTTTAAATATAGTGGTCAGGGTCGCACTTATTTGGGTAATAGTATTGTGTTTTTCTTCCCCCCAGATCCGTTAAATTAAAATATTAATATTATCATTGAAAGAAGTTAAGATCAATAAAGAGGTATTAAGATTAAGGCAAAGCCTGGCTTCATTCCCCACCTTTGGGCTCCAGGAAAATGTAGAAATGGGGCAACACCCACCGGCGAATGCCTTACAAATTTTTAATGAAAACATAAACTTATATGTTTATATATATATTATATAAAAATTTTTGTTTATGAACTTATATTTTTACTGAAATTTAGTTTTTTGCTAACTTGTGATATAAAAATTTGTAAAACCCATTGTTTCAAAATTCCAGCATAGGAAAATAAGAATGGTCAACCCTTTTTCCCCTTTTTTTTTTAAAAAAGAAAAAGGTCAGAACTTGAATGAAAATTTTAAAAATAATTTAAATTGTTCGCAAAATTTTTACTAAACCTTTTTAGTCATATTTTTATTGAGAAAGACAAACATGTAAACACGTACATGCTGGAAAATTTAAACGAAAATCGAGTAAAGATTTTTAGCTGAAAAATTTAAGGGTCTAAATGCCTAATATCAAGACCTTTTTAAAACTTGTTTACATAAAATAAACTTTTAAACCAAATTTTAAGAAACGTATTTAAAAGAAGATTTTTTTCTCCGAAAGAAATACGAAAAGGAAGCCCTGCAAAAAAAATATATTTTAAAAATAACCTTACTATCCATTGTTATTTTTGTTTAAAATTTATGTAAATATGAAATAATTTTTTTTTGAGAGAGACTACTTTTGAGAATTTTTTTAAATTTTCCCAAACTGTCGAATGAATATTTTATCCTTACATTACCGTGTAACACCTGTAGTTTTTTCTTTTTAAGAGCGAATATTGTGAAAAAGGGAAAAAAACAAAAAATATATTCCGACCCATTTTGATGTGGGGTTAATAAAAAGTTTCAGAGGTAGGTAGAATATAAAAATTATTTTTAGTTTTTATCTTTTGTAACTTTTCATAAAAAATGGTAACAATGTTCGGGTTTTTAAAATGCCAGCAGTAATTTGAAGGTAAAAAAATCAGAAAAAAAAAGTTTGAAATTAATTTTTTTTTAAATATCTATTTAAAGTTCTAATAAATTTTTCGTTATGAGAGAACGAATGAAACAATAAAGTCTAAAGTACAAAATTGTCAAATTTTTGTTATAATTAAAAGAAAGAGAAGATATATCTTTTAAAATATGTATCGGCAAAATAGTAAAAAATAAGTGTTAAATAATAAATTTCTAATTCTACATTGAAGCTACTCATTCAAGTAAAACAAGAGCTGAAAATACAATGCTGGCCACCGTAAATGCAAAAACCCCGGAAGGGAAGCCGAAATACCATGAAATTTAAAATGCATTAGCGGAGGTGAGATATGCAAATGATTAGAATTTCAGCTCAGACACATCACGCGCGTCTGGGGCCCCCAAAGCGCTATTTGGCTTGGGGGGATTTCGACGATTTCGTTAAAAAATTTGTGTTTTTTTTTGGGGTTTTTTTCAAAAACGATCAGTTATGTCTGTAGAAAACAGCGACCAGTTTTGATCAAGTATCCCGAGTTCGACAGAGGAAGCGATAGGGGTACCGGAGTTTGGGGAAGTTTTTTCGGGGAAATGGTAGTCGTGTTTGGACAAAACCCAAAAACAACTGTAATGGGGGTTATGGACCGTTAGAAGGGGGGATACGACGGACCGACGGGCTCGACGCATTTCACCCCCAGTGCACCATTTTCACGGGGACAGGAAATTTGGGCCCCCGGGCGGTACGGATCGCTCAGTCACATCACGAACCATAGGAAAAGCACATTGAGTCTGTAACGCATCATTCAGTTTTCGCGCTTTCCATTCGACCCCTTTTTTTACAGCAGGGGGTTTCCTGTCCGCAAGACGTCCATTGTTTGGGTCTACTTTTGACGCAGGACCACAGACGTCTAAAGCCCGCCAATGGTGCGATGAAAAAAAAGGATTTTTTGGTGGCAGAATGGAATGAAATTGTTTTTTACTGACGTGTCATGCATTTTTCTGCAACCCCAAAGATGGTCGGAAAGAAAAAACATTTAGCGTTTTTTTCTTAAAAAGGCAAATATAAAAAAATTTTTAATTTTAAAAAGGCCCTTTCTCCCAAAAAAACGAAAAAACATCAACTGCACATCTTACATGCGGTTTTAAAACTATTACTTGACAAATGAGCAAAACCCGGGGCTACCAATCAACAAAAAAGAAAAAAATATTTCCATCTTTAAAAAATACTGAAATTAATTTTAAATTTTGGTAAGGATGCTGAAAAATAATTGACCCCAATGGTCTTTGAAATATCAACATTTCGAATAAAAAAAAGGCATTAAAACAAATTAATAAAACAAATAATGAAAAAAAAAAAAAAAGAAAAACGAAACACAAATAAAAAAAAAATTTTTTTTACCTATTAAAAAAAGCTTTGTTTTAAGGAGTCACTACACTTAGTTTTTATTTGTTTTAGGTAATTTATTCAAATTAAGGTTTTAAAATTTTATATCTTTTATAATTACATTTTTTTTTGAGTTCCTAACATTCCGGTCGAACAATATCTTGTTTATTTTGAACGGCTTAAAGAATAAAAAAAAAAAGGGTGTCATAAAAAAATAGATTAATTAAAAAATTTTGTTACTCTTTCTTGTATTTTTCCCAAATTTTTAAGAAAAAAAATTTAAGCATTCATTTTCAAAAACTATGGGCCCAAAAGGGTTTTTAAACAGTAGTATTTTGGACCCCCGGGGTTTTCAGAAGTTAAAATTTTTAAAAAAATTAAAAAAGCATTGAAAATAAGAAACTTTTTTTGTAAGAAATATTAATTAATTTTTTACGTTGATCATGATTTTTTTCAAAAAAGGTAGCTCTTAATTGTGTGTGTGTGTGTGGAGCATTGTTGTTTTGGGTTTAAATGTATCCTTATAATACTGTTTTTTTTTTAAAGGGAAAAAAAAATTTTAATTTTTAAAAAAAAAAAAAATTACTTTTTAAAATTAAAAAAAAGTTCAATATTTTTCAAATTTTTTGGAAAATGAAAAAGATATTTAATAAAAAAAAATTAGATGGGTTTTAAAGAGTAGGGAACACTTTTAAAAATTATAAAAAAGTTTTAAGTAAAAGGGTTAAACTATTTTTTAGAAAAATCATGCACAAAAAATTGTTTTTATATTTATTACAGAAATGTTTTTTTTTTAATATGTTTTAAAATTTTTAAATTATGATTATATTTTTAAACTTTTGAATTTAATTAAACCTTTTTCCCTTTTTATAAAGAAAAAATTTAAAAAATTTTCCCGAATTATTTAATTTTTTTTTAAAAAGAACTTTTTGAAAGTTGTTTATCCCTTTCAGTCTTCGAGGCAAAACCCCCCACCGCTTAGACAAATTTACAATATAGCGGGCCATTTCCTGTTTTTAAGAGAAATCTTTTCTGGGTAATAGAAATTACCTTAAAAAAAAATATTTTTTAAAAATTTTTTAAAAAACGCTTTTATTTTATTTTTTTCTATAATAAACTACTTTTTTTTTTAAATTTTTAATTGTTCTTTTGCAAATTCTTAAAAATGAATGGTACACGATTTTTTTTGGGTCCGACTTTTTATTTCTCTTCCCTTTTCTGTTTAGGGGTGTCCAATCAACAAGAGGCAATCAGAGATTTTTTTTAAAAAATTAAAAAAAATTTTTCCCCGATGGTTTAAAATTGGGGGAGGGATACTTAATCGTTAAAAAGGAAACACAAAAACAAATTTCAAAATAAGTAAAAATAAAAATCAAGTTTAGTGGGAAACCCGTCATTTTCAAAAAAAAATGACAGCTATAATATTTTTTGGGGTTTAAAATCGGGTTTAAGTATGCCAGATATCTACAAAAATATTTTATTTGCAAGAAATATTTTAAAAGGCACCATGATACAAAATCATGAATCAAACAATTTTAAAACTTAGCAAAACTTTGTTGGATTTAAAGGGATTTGCCCGTGGGTGATGCCTTTCTTTTAAGTTATCCTCGTAACCCAGGGGGGAGGGAGTGAATAAAGCCCAGGCGTTGCCATAATCTTAATATCTCTTTTTACGATCTAAAAATTAAACACTATTTTTGATAATTTTTTTTTTAATTTAAAGGGACTGAAAAGGGGAAAAAAACTAATACGTATTACCAAATAAGCGCGATCCTGACCACTAATAAATTTTTTTTTTGCTTACCCTAACCCTGTTTATAACACAGCTCCCAATATTTAGAGAACGGTCCTACCCCCCTATATCCCAGGTAAAACAACACTCTCGAATCGTCAATGTCGTTTTTTTTTCTCGCGTGGGAAAGGTTTCCCCTTTAATTTGAACTTTAAAAATCGACTGACTTCGTATTACGCACTTAAATTGGTAATTAGCATAATCACTTCCCGGCCACCCGCTTACGCCAAACTTCTGCTATTTAAAAAGGGTTTTTTAATTTGTATTTAAACACGCTTCGCTTCTGGGTTTAGTTGGGAAAAAATTTGCCTTTTCGGCCCCAAAGAACCCAAAAGGGGGAAAAAATTAAAAGCACGACGACCGTCACGATAGATTTTCCGAATTGTGTGTGGGGGGTGAGTTCAATTTTTAAAACAATAAAGCCTTACCATTTAAAATTTTTTGAACACCCAAAAGATTTCTGTAAAGTTTTATATTTTACATTTAATATCGCCAGCAGATCGAAATTATTTTTCTGAAAGGGAAAAGTATTTGTTAATGCTTTTTTTAAGACAGCGAAAGTATTATGTCCTTCACAAACCAAAATAAATAAAAAGGAAAGTTTAAGTCGAAATATTGGTGGTAGCAGAGTTGATGAAATAGCCGAGAATTTGAGAAACAGGCATAATTCCCAAAGATATCAAAATTTCGCTTACTTTATTGCAAAATATTGATGACAGTACAGATATTCGAAATTTCGCTCCCGCCAGTTGTTTTTCACGGGGTGGGATTTTGATTTAAAAAAAAAGTGAAGAACTTTTGAAATCACCCATATTCAAAATTAAAAATCTGGGGCCGATATTTTTTTAAAGAACTTAAAGATGTTTTTAAGAAATATGTTTCCAAAAATTGAAAAAATTGGTGCCTTTTTCATGATGTTGCGTCTAGCAAGATTGATATTATTAAAAGGGGCTGTTTCAAAAAATTGCATGCAAACAGCATGGCAAAATAATTTTGAGCATTTTCATTATATTATACACCAGCAGGTACTGTGCTCCAAAAAATTTTTAATTTTAAGGGAAAAGTTTTAAAAAGTCATCAAAATTGTCAATTATGTTCAAAAACATAGACTTTAATCATCGTATTAAATTAGCCCTTTATTTTTCGAAAAATATAGAGAATGAATTCAAGATCTACTAAAAAAAGGGGGAAAATTTAACGGCTTTCAAATCATAAAAATGTTAAAAAAGATTCTTCATATTGCTTGACCGAATTTATAATTTTCTTGGCAATAAAAATATCAGGAATGCGCTGAATTAAAAAAAGGGACAAAAATTAAAAGGGCCTGACTTTTCAGTTTATGCTACAAGCCCCTTTTTAATTAACTAGTTTCTAAGCTTTATGGCAAAAAATCACGTTGTTACAACTATATTAAATATCAATTTTGGGGAAAATAAATAGCAAAAAAAAAATTTCTACTTTGAAAGATGTCAATATCTGTTGATAAAATCTCATAAATTAAAAATTTTTTTGAATACCCCCAAAAAATTAAATTGTTTGAAACGCAAATTAATTCTAATTTTAAGAGCTGTGAGTTATAATTTCGCACTTTATTTCTATCTATCTATTGCTTATAAAAGCTTAGAAATAAATTGCAACCCAATGTGATTCTTTGTTGAAGCAAAAATCTATGGAAGATGGAATTCTAGATTTGTATACATACTTGTATTTATCCGTAGATCTTTTTCCTAAAAATTATCGTTTGTTATGTGAATAATGGCTATGTTCGCAAGCACTTATTTATGCAGGCAATTATTTTCTTTAAAAAAAATAGTGAGAACTCAGAAAGATATGATTAACCCCAATCAAAATTTATCGTCAATATTAAAAATTACATCATCTCTTTATTTTTAATCAAATCTTGATGACTTGCTTTGTGAAAAGATAAATGTCAAATATCTTCTAAAAAGTAATGTTTAATTAAAATTTTAAAAACATTTTTTTACTCTTTGTTTAATTAAAAATATAAAATATGTGTAGATTAAGATATCCGACTAAGTTAGAGAAACGTGATTTTCAAAAAGCACATATATGGATAATTTTCATGATATTTAGTGTCACTTAGATTAGAATACATGTATAAAATTGTTTTAAGAACATTTTGACAAAAAATTTATTTAAATAGATCATTTCGGCAAAAAATTAACTTAGAGAATAACCTTTTTTTTCAAAATGTTCTCGTTTTGTGAAAAATGCTTCTATTATAATATCTTACCTGTATATAGCTCAGACTTCTGTACAGAGGCTTAACTTTGATTTTTAAAAACTTCACATTTTTTTCAGAGTTACAATCCATTAAAATATTTATCAGCGTTTTTTCTTAAAATTTCTCCCCTCTGTTGTCGTTAAATTTGGATAAACCCACTTCTAAGATATATATTTCAAAAATTTTAGTTGAGCCTCTGTACAGAGGTCTGAGCTATATACTGGCAAAATATTGTAATTAATAGAAGGCATTTTTCACAAAAGAAGAATATTTTGAAAATGGGTCATTCTATGTTCATTTTTTGTCAAAATATTGTACTGAAATAATTTTTATTGTAATACTATTCTTAAAACAATTTTATATACATTTTCTAATCTAAGTGACACTAAATATCATAAATATTATCCATTTATACGCTTTTGCAAAATTACGGTTCCAAACAAAATTTTGGATACCTTGGGTTTTAAAAAAAAAACCAGGAAATTAAAACGACACATGAGTATAAACATACAATACATTGAATTTTTGGGGATTAAAAAATGCATAATACATTAAAAAAATTCGTATTTTTTTAATTTTTTAAAAATCAAGCATGGGCCCCCAACTTATAAAAAAAATAGACCATGCGGCCCATAATATCATACTTTGTTTGACCCCTTTTGCTCTGGGAAAAAAGGGAAGAAACTAGTTAACAGAGATGACGGTATACTAGTCATGGTGAAGGTACAGGTTTTTTGTAACGAATAATTTACTGTCGTGTGTTTTTTGGCTTTTTAAAATTGTAATCTTTGAGAGGAAAAGACATATTTCTCAAATTTTTAAGATGTTTAGAATGTTTTGAACCCCGGCCGGAGGAAACAAATAAAAAAAAAATTTGGGAAAAACTTAAGTTTTAACTCATGCGTCTCCTTTACTTGGCAAAAAAAAGCGATAGATTCACATAAAAAATTTTTATGTGCGATGATAATTTTTTTAAGATTATAGCTTTTTTTGATAAATAAAATTTTATTTTCTTAAAGTTGTAAAAAATTCAGAGAGAAAAAATCAACACAAACGCTGCCATTTGGGATCTAATGAAAACCCAATTTAGGTGGGTATCATGTTCGGGATTATATACCGGGAATTTTTTGAAAAAAAAAAACCCTACTAAAGGGTTTTTTCCCCACATTTTTATAAACGTAAGATCAGGAAGAAACCACGTTACTGGTGTTTAAATTTGAAAGTCCCATTATGTATGGTATCTTTTTTGGAAAATTTACCCCTTTTTGGAGGGGGTTTAAATTTTTTACCTTTAAATGAATTTTTTTTGCGTTTTTCTAGCAATATGTATGCAATATGCTTTTTGGGTTAACCAAATAAATTTTTTAAAAAATTGGCAATTTTATCAAATAAACCAAATTTTTTTGATCCAAAAATTTAAATAGCGGCATTTTACCTGCGATTGACGAGTTGATTTGCATCGCTCGATTTCAGACAAAATATTTTTGGGGGGTTTTTCCGGGGACTTTAACATTTTTACTAGTTAATAAAATGCAATTCCCCTTCCTTTCTAGATTTATTTTTTGATCATATTTTTGCACTCTCTTACCTTAGGTTTTTTTGATGTTTTCAGGAATTTATCTTTTACCTGCTCATGGAAGATATTTTTTATCTTTATTTTTTGGGAGAGATTTCCAATCAACTTTTTCTCTTTCTCCCGTTCTTCTATAAAAGACATGTCTTTTTATACAGTTTTTTTTTGATTATAAGAATATTATATGCATACAAAAAAAAAAAAAGCATTTATTGTAGCCCATTATTATACGGGGTTATTCATTTATTCTCTTAAATTTTTGGGGAAGTGCTACAAAAAAAAAAAAAAAAAAAAAAAACCTAAGACGACTATAAAAAAAAGGCACATTTGAAAGAATACAGAAACAGTTAAAGTTTCAGTTACATACCTTTACAGGTGTTTTTAAATATTAATTTCCCGGCCCGGCATAATTACCAGATAATCTTTACACTAAATAGCATAAAAAAATTATCCATTTTTTGCGCTTTTTAAAAAACCCGGGTTTCCCAACATAAAATCGGATACCTTTAAACAGGGTCTTTTTCGGTAGTCACACTGGTCTGAACGTATTCCCCTGGAAAAACTTTTTTCGTGAAAAAAAATTTTACTATATCCTTGACCGATATATCAGCTTATATAAGACTCTATTGGAAATGAATGCATTCGAATGCATAAAAATGAGCGAGTCACATAGATGGTTTTTTGAGGACTATCTTGGGATCAACAGTTCGATACGAATGGAAAAGACAGGTATATTTTTAAAACCCCGAACCCCTTTTAGAAAATATTTAATTTTGGTAAACTTGATGTTGCCTTCAGCCCCCCTTCGTGGATATTATATAATTAAAAAAAAGGGGGTACTGTGAGTATGATTCCAAATTTTTCAATTTTTGGGCCCAAAAAATTTAATTTTTAACATGGAAAAACCCATTTTCGCCAATGTAATTTAAATTAGAGGGTCAAAATTTTATTAGAGCCATTTTTTAAAGATTGAAAAAACGTTTCTCCCCCATAAAACTATGATGTGCTTCTTTTCAAGGATGGAGTTTCCTACCAAAAGTACCTTTTGGAAATAATCATTAAAAAAAAGTTATACAAAATATCTGTGTGTAGAATTCAAAACAAAACTGTTTTTAGTGCTCCCTATATGCAAATTTCTTTCTTCTATGTTACAATCACTTTCCCAAAAAAGAAGGAAAAAGGAAAAAAACATCTTTACTTTTTAAACCTTTAAGGAAATTTCGTCCAGTTGTTCCCTCATTTTACTGGGAACCAAATGCAAAAAAAGGGCCCCTCAAAAAAATTTTTTTTCCCGTAAAGTATAAACTTTTTAAAATAAATCATCAATCAAAAAAAATTTTTCTTTTCCTTCCCAGTAACAAACTGTTACCAGGAGTCTGGACAATAAATGGCAAAAGTATCAAACAAATAGAATATTTGTCTACGTATGTCTAGGTAAATTACATATCTAGAGAATTAACTGAATGAAACAAACCCTCTAAAAAAATTTTAAAAATTTTTTTTATATACGAGGTATGTTAGAGTGAAATGGATCGAAGACCCCCGTCAGGTAACCGGGGTAACTTTTTTTATTTTTTTTGAACAAAAATTTCACAAGTCTGAATATCATAGAAACTAAAATAATTTATCTATTGGAGAAATAATTAAAAAATAATACATCATAATTAAAACCCCCGAAACATATTGTAAAACGATTCTATTTTACCCCGAAATTAAAGTAATAAAAAAAATATTGCTTAAACTTATTTACTTTTTAGGAAATTTAAACATTTTATTATAGGAAAAAGCCCTGAAAATATTCAATGCTTTTTTAAATTTTAAAAAAGGGGTATCTTGCCCCAATGAAAATATATATATAAAATCCCTTTGCTCACTTAACCTTTACATCAATTATTTTTAAAAATGTTCTTTTGTTTGAATATTCCTTCTTCTTCGGGAAAATTTTCAACGTAATATAAATTTTAAGTTTAAACTTGAAACGAACAGTTTCAACTTAACAAAGTAAAAATAAATGCTGATCAAAAGTCCCAAATCTTTTAACCCATTCTCCAAGTCCAGAAAAAAGTTTCCTATTCCATTCCAAATTAACCGCTTCGGCATGAGGGGTTCCCCCCTTAAACAAGCTCATCACTTTACGTGCTGAATGTTTTCCCCCTTTAACCCCCCCCTTATCATTCAAAATTGGCTTTTTGCTTCCTTTTTTGGGGGAAAAAAAATTTCGCTTATCCCCCCAATTTTTTTGGATGATCGTTAAGGACTTCTGCGGAAAGGGCCCCCTTCGTAATTAAGTGGGGGTTAATTGATAAAGTTCGGCTGGGGTGGCGAATAATGTTCGGTCACTAAAAAATCTATGGAAATGCGTAGAATACCAGAAAGGAAAAGGGGAAAAATTGGGAAAGGAAAAAATTTTCGCCATTAATCGGGGTGATTGCCCAAACAATTATTATGCTTCGTTAAAGAAAGGGGGTAAAAAAATAAATGTTTTATAAGGGTCTATTGCAAAAAATTTTCTATTAATGTATAGGGGTTTTTAATTAATGAATGGCTTAATTAAAATGAATGTAGCTAACTTTTGACATCAAAAAAGAATGGTAGTTGAAAAAAGAATTGTTGATTTTAAGATATAAAAAAAATTGTTAAAGTTAAGAATGTTTTAAGGGGGTTTAAAAAAAATTTCAATGTTTTTACTTTGGGATTGGGGTCATTTTTTTAAATTGTTTCCGGGGGAATGACCAGGGTTTAATTTTAATAGTTCCCAGATGAATAAACATAAAATTATATATAATTGGGGTGTCAAAAAATACAATATAAAGTTTGTTTCATATTTAACGCTTTTTAACGTAAAGAAAATACGAGAGAATTGAAAAAAATGATCGTTTTGCATAGCTTCATCCATGTAATTGCAGTAATTTAGATGTTGCAACTCGTCACTATGGTTCAATGTTTGTACGGTTTTCAATTTGTACGGCTTAAATGCTTTTTTTTCAACACAGTCTACATGGAGGGTGGGGGTGATAAAAGTTCACGACTAACACAAACCGTTGATTCATTTAGGCTGCGCATAAAAGTTTCTCGCACTCTTTCAACATTCTTAGGCGTACAACCTGGTCACCTTGCTTACCCCAACACAGGATCCAATTCCTGAACTGTTTATACTATCTTCTTATATTCTAGGGGGTCAATGTATTGCTGAGGTATTTTACCGAAATTCATTTAACTGTTATTCGAAGACCTTTTGAAACAAGACAACAAAACGCCTTTCCCCCTTTCCCACACCCTTTAAATTTTTCAAATTTTAAAAAAAATATTGATTACAACATTGTGTCACCCCCTTTTACGAAAAAATGTTACAATCTCAAAATTTCGTATTTTGTTTTTCGTATTGAAGGACCGTATTCTGCATAATTATCATTTTCTGTTTATTTATCTGGGAATTATTAAATTTGGTAATTTTTGGGTCTCATTCATTCCTGATAACCCTCTAGTTTATTAATGAATTTTTTTTGGATGT
>BMAV01020052.1:0-29335 GCA_019973955.1 Trichonephila inaurata madagascariensis
AAAAATAAAATATAAAAATATATTATATATATATTTTTTTTTTGTTTTGTGTGTGTTTAATTTGAGTATGTTATATAGATAATATTTATTTAACAAATTTTTTACATTTTGCAAACTCATAAAATTCCTGTTTTGTTTTGCATTCATTGGTTAATCAAAGGGTGCTTTGCGTTCATGTTAAAAAGGCTTTAAATTTTACTCTCCTTTTTTTAAATGGTATATTTCATAAGGCTGACACATTTTTATTGGAATGAATTATTTTTTTGCGTAAAATAAGACATATTTTAATCATGGTTTTGAAGAAAGTTTTAATTTTAGCTATATTAGAAAAAAATTTCCCAAAACGTATGTTTCTGCAACTCATAAAGTCAGTAGGGCCCAAAGATATTCAGGGTAACAACGTGAATTTTTTAAATTTAAAAATTTCGTTTTCTAGTGAAAACTTAAGGAGGTAAGCTTTAATGAAATATTCCTTAAAATTCGAAAAGTACTTGAAAAATAATACTTAACGCATTTATAAGATTTCTCAAGTAGTATTACATTGTTTTAACAAAAGGCGAGAGACCCTGAAATAGGCATGGAAATAAAGCCAAAGCGCGCAACTGGTAGCACTAAAAATCCCCTAAAAACCCAACATTTTTTTGCTTGTCATGCACGGCTTGGTGCCCCCTTTTTTTTGTCTTCCCTTTCCTGCTGGGGGGCCTGTACCCTCAGGGATCAATGTTCCATTAATTTTCCATAAACGGGTTTAAAACCCGCCCCAACAGTTCTTTTGGCCAAAAGTTTTAAACTTTCCCTAAAAGCGGTTAGCGCTTCATTGCACTAAGTGAGTTGTCAGCCCAAACATGTTGGAGAAGATTGTTCGATATTAGTTCGAGTTCGTTTTTGTCTTTGGAACGTTTGTTGGTTCTCTTTCGTTTTTGTTCTCCTGTTTATCGACTCGTTGATTTTTTTGGAAGAACTTGGTGTTTATGTTAATATGGGGATAGTGGTTGGTACAATTGCATCTTCGGTGCTGTGGCTACTTGCAACAGGTGAGTACTTTTAGGCTTGTTTTATGTGTGTTCGCTTAGCGTTTTGGGAATAAGAATATGAATGTTTTTAAATATGTTTATGTAGAAAGATGTATTGTTAATTAGATTTGAGTTTATTCTGATTTTGACGATTTTAATCAATTTGATTAAATAAAGTATACACTTACACGATATATTAAATTAATTTAATATTAAAATATCTCTAATCATATATTATCCGTCGTATGTATTAACAAAAATTCTATAAACTGCAAAAGGTAAAAACAGTTAAACAGGAGTTTATTTTGATATTATTTTTTTTAAATGTTAATAAAATATAGTTTACTGGGTTTTTTTGATTATTTGTTTTGATTTAAAAAACCATAGGCGTATTTTTTTCTTTATTTTTTTTCATTTATTTTCAGATTAACCTATATATAATAATAAAATAATTTTCTTTTTTGTAAAATATACATTGAAATTTGTTAGACATAGTTGTTTTATTTAGTGTCCAAGGACAAAGTCAGTAAATGAAGAAAGGCATAAGAAATATCGCCATTGTTTGAATAATATGAAATGGATTTCTAGTTCTTATTTTTGCGTCTTGATAAGATATTTATTGTTTTTAAAGTATAAAATTTTAAATCTTTTAAAAACATGTACATATAAGAATGATATGAATGTTTTCAGTTTTAGTTCCTGCGCATTATTACTTAAAGTGTACTTAATTTGAGAGGGACAGTATCATTTTTAATACAACTTTTACGCGTTTCCAAGATATTTTTTACACAATAATTAAGTTTGTTCTTCTTAGTCATGAAATTATTATTAGTATGTGAAAAATATTCTGTAACATATTCTGGGGTACAGTTATTTCAATTATAAAATGTATTCTGTAATTAAGCAGTGATTTTTATTCGTATAAAGGGATTACGATCGGAGCATTTTTTTATATATATAATGATACATTTTGTCAACTTAAAGTTATTTAAATATATTGTAGTTATCTTTGTTAATATTTTATTGTATTTCATCAAATATAAATGCATATCTATTTCAATTAAATTTCTCCGAAATAAGTTAAGGGTCAGTAGAGAATACTGTTCGGTAAATGTTGAAATTTTATTATCCAAATTTTAATGATTGTAAATTTCTATTTTTGATATTAATCAATAATTCAGCAACAATTACAAAATAATATCACTGCGTTATTTGTGAACTTTCTCAGTTTCACTTTTTTTTTTGTTCATAAAAAATCGAAAATTTAGAAAACCGGTGGAATTGTTGGGGGCAAAATTATCAGTATATATTTAAGCAACTAATGAAGGGGTACTTCATACAAAAAATTTCATAATAAAGAATCTTAGTTTTAGATAATTTTACTGGTTAAATTCAATCGTATAACATTATATGCATTGCATACAAATTATATTCATGTTTTGTATATTATTCAACAAGGATATGTGTATATTTATTTCTTGGTTTGTGCCCGGTTTTCTTTACACAGGACGTGTGTCAGTAAATTTTCTCTGTTCATTTATAGAAAGCGTGTTCTAGATAAACGCGTGCTGGGCATAAATTAGAACGGGAGTTGTGATCACGAAATGTTTTAAGGTCTGGTGTTTTAGTTTGTCTGGCATTTCGTTTTCTCCTTTTCTTTAAGTACTCACAAATAATTTCACAAAAAGTGTACTTCTCACAAAATCCCTTATAAATTTTGATTGAAGTAATATATAGTAATGTAATTTATTCAAAATATTTCCGATGCAGTGTTTTACGTTACGTAAGATGAAAATAACTGATTAAAATAATTTTTGGCAAATTTACCCAAAACTTTGGGCTTTACTTTGAAGCTTCCTTTTTCAATTTTTTTTAAAATATATATATATATATATATATCAATTTTAAAGTTATTCTAAAAACACTATTCACTTTTATTTTTACCCTTTTTTTCATTCCTGTAGTTTTGGATCAAACGCTTTTTGTTATGGGGTTTTTTCAGATTTTTGTTTATTCTAAACAAATAATAATGCACAAACAATAAAATTGAGCGTATAACGTGCATTTTTAACACAAAAAATAAGAACGAATTGTCCGGGTACGCATTATACACTCGGTATACAAATGATAGCGTTAAAAATAAGAACAAGGGAAGAGCATAAAAAAATTAAACTTCTACATATATATCGAAATACAGTTTTTTAAAACGAAATGATACCTATGAAATTAAAGGGCTGTGGCCATAAAAAAAATATAATACTTTTAAAAAATCTGGGATATATCGAATAAATGATTTCAGAATATAAGACCATTGCATGTGTACATTTCAAGTTTCTTCGCAAAAAAATGTAGCGCGTTATCCGGGATGAATGTATCTGAAAATAAAAATAAAAAAACTGCAACTTGAAAGGAAAGCTGTGCGTTATACACCGAGTCTTACAGGATTTTAAAAATTTTCTTTTTCATATATATATATATATATATATATATATGCGTGTTTCATTTATTTACAAAATATTGTATGCTGTAAATATGATAGAGTTGAATTTTTGTAAGTATCTGGTTTTGAAGCGCAAGTTTTTCTCTTGTAGGATACAGACTTTATTGAGACTTAGAGACAAATTTTAAAGTAAATTATGTAATAAGATATACATTTCTATGGTTTTATTGAGTTATGTTCCCTGTTTTTGTATACTTCATTCACCTGTATTTTTACAACTGTCTATATATATTTCCTTGCGTATTTATTTCTTCTATAGATATATTTGAATTTTTAATGTAATATTTCTTTCCAAATTTATGTAACAGTTTGCTATATTTTACCGTTATATGTAGGATATTACTGGATCATAAAAAGGAATTTCATGCGAATAGGTTTAAATCTTTTGGGAGAGATTTAGTAAATAATGTCGTTCATCAAAAATATGTTATCGTTTCCCATTTTCTTTCATAACATTTTTGCCCCAGCTTTGTCTGGCCAGGTGAATTATAAAGTGTTGCGCATAAGATCCTTTTTTTAGGTTATTACAGGTGTGGTCTGAATTTAGCTTGGTTTCTAAAGTGCCGCACGCAAGAAAATAAGAAGAAAAAATCTAAAAACATGCGTTTAAACTTTCTTTCTTATATCCTTTGTGGTATTTTTATTTAACACCAATTTACGATGAAAAAGATTCAATTTTTGCTTAGTATTTAAAAAAAAAATGAAGTAAAATTTTATTTTGCTTCAGCAACATTTAATGGAAATTAAGACATTAATCATAATTCTTAGAGTTTTTTCCTCTTTTCTTATATAATTTTGCTTTCAGCTTTTTGTGTAGCATGTTCGCAAGGAGCTTGCAGTTACAGAGGAACAATAAACTCAATTTCTTCAGGTTTCTTCCTTAAGAAGCAAGGAGCGGCATGCAGAAAAAAGTTTAATTTGTATTTTTAGGTTACCTCAACTCTTATTATTCACCTAAGGCAATGCTTCCCTGGTTATATAATACGTCATTAATGTAGTTCTATTTATTGGATGGGAAATCACAATTCGCGATCTGCGTATTTCTTACTTAATTTACTAAAATTAATTGCATGCTGTAATATATTGGAATGGATTTAGAAATAGTTTCATTAGTATCACTTTAAAATGATCAAATGTTGTTATTCTCTTGATTGTGAGTAAAAGTCGTAATTGAATATGAATAATTGCCTTCGAACGGGAGTTTTGTTGATTGCGTAATGGGTATATATATATATATATATCCATACCATTTAAATATATATATATCCATACCATTTAAATATATATATCATAAACGGCGAGATGATAAGGCTAGTAGTTAAGGCTTAGTAGTTTATTCCATTATGAGGTTGAAGTGAGTATGCCTGACTTGGCATTTTGGTGTTCTAATTTGGTTTCATATTTACACAATTAAGATGAAATTGACGAACGCACGCACAAAATCAAAGTAAAAAACTATTAGAACAAAATGGATATCACATAGTGGTTACAATAAGCTGCCTGAATTTTTTACCGAATCTCGGCTTTTATATAAAACGCAGACCGGAAGTTCCAAAATTCATATGATTTCCATTTACGTGTCTTTTAATTAGTGGAAAGGTACCGTATGTGGAAATCACATAAAAGTAATTTAAATACAATGATATTTTCATTTCTAGGAGATAAAGTTACGATTACATCCCGTCAGGTGGGTAAGCTAAGAGTTAGTTATTCACACGACAGTCCTGGGGGTTCAGGATTATTACATATTAAAACGCTTTTAAGATAACTTGATATATTTCTCTTTACATCCATGTATCATTTATTGTAATATATGCAGTAATTTCAATAATATGTGGGTGTTATATATATATATATATATATTATAGTTAGGAATTTGGAGTTAGGAGTTAGGAATTTGGGGTAATGTTACCATTTTGTAACATATTCCATTAAAATGAAAGAAAAAGTAGTCGATTGCCATGTAGTATTAATTAAGTCTCGAGTGATTATTCGTTTATTTCTTTATCAATATTGTTTGTTGGTGTATTATTTAATGCTTACACTTCACATAATGAACTTTGAAGTACTATGTTTTATTTAATAGAGGAAAATATGGACAGTATTATAATATTTACATATATCCACATTGAGTCTTCTGATGATTGTAAGCTGAATATTTTTGTAGGATGCTCAGTAATTATTCCTCAATATGAAAAAAAAAAAAATCTGTTGACTTGAAGTTTCACATAATCGTATCTTTTCATTTGGTTTTCTTTTGAAGGTGATGTATAGATTCTCCAAAATAGCTAGGCAATAAAGGTTAATTTTTAATTTTATTTTGTTCTAAGCCAGTGCTTCTCAAACTTTCGATATGTGCTACCCAATTTTCAATAATAATTTTCATCGCCCCTAATAGAATAGCAATAAATTGAATGTAATGATGTACTTTGAAGCTAAGGCTGCTATACATTGTTAATCATAAACCTTACAAAATATCAGTCTAAGTATTAAATTTTGTACATGGAGTTATAGATATTTTAAGTGCATTGCTTTTCAGTAATATGACTTTTTCTATCTAAATTTTGAATTGGTACAGATTGAAATAAATATGCAATGTACATTTAATGTTATTTGCTTTGCTTCCTTTCGGTACATTAATTTGTAAAATAAATTTATATTTTCGACCTTTCGATATGCCCCCATTTAGGATTATCCCGCTACCCTCGGGGGACAATCCCACAGTTTGAGAATATCTGCTCATTCTTCTCATCTGCATTTGTATTAAGACAACTGAAATTCACAACTATGCAAATAAATAAGTTCGAATACCTTTTCCCTTAACCATTATGATACTTTAGACCTATATTGATCTTTTATGCAGCAGCTCTGTTAACTTTAAGCCATTATAAAACATAAATATATAACTTCATTGCAATATAAGCTATTTAAGATTGCTGTGTAAATTACGAAAATTTTATATATATATATATATATATATATTTGTGTGAACAAAATCTCAATAATAACGGGCAAAAATATGGTGAGTAAATTTTCAAAAACAATTTAAACTTTGACATTCGTTAACTTAAACGTATTTGATAGCTTTATTTGTGCATTATTGTAAATTATTTGTAGAAAAGAATACCATGGATTCTATACATTGTCATTCTTCAAAGTTTTGTTAATTCTTCTTCGTCTAAAAGGGCAAAACATATTTTATCCAGTTACATTACTGATGTGGAACAGGTGTCTTACAGCACTATCTTTAAGGCATATTTTTAGCTCGGCACTTAATCATGCTTCAGTCAAGTTAACTGACAACTCGAATATGAAAAGTGGACTACCGATAGTTAATATGCAGTTAGATGTTTAGTTACATCCATAAATATTTTCAAAATTTTCCTTTTCCAATCTGAATTTTTTTTTAAAAAAAGACAAATTTATTTTAAGAGATTATTTAATATATATTACAAATAATAATCCAGATTATCACAGTAAATTCTACAATTTAATTGCCCTTCAAACAATGAGGCGATGTCTTAATTAAACCAAGTTATAGTTAAGGGCCCAGGTTTTATGCCTAGCAATGAAGGAGTCGAAGCATAGAATTTTGTTCCGATTCCATAAATTACATACTTCGGAAATTATATGGATTAATACCTTTGAAATTTAAATGACGATTTTATCCCTTCTAAAACTTGGTATGAAACTTAAAAGAGGATGACAATGACATGCTCTTCATCTGTTCAGGATTAAAATCCCGAGATGTTGCACTAAAACTCTCACCCAGCCATATAGGTGTGTTAATTCAAATGAGTCATTCAATTTAGTATCAATCAATAGTAATGGCATCAAAATTCTATCATAATACTGCAAAAAAAATTACTTAATAATGTAAATAAAAAACTTAAATTGCTGTAAGATATTTTCTTAAAGAAAAAAAAAATTGTTGTAAGATATCTAAAAAAAACCCTTTATGCTTTATTAATTAACTTAAAAGAAATTCAAAACGATAAACTCTTAAAATAGCAAAGATTCAACTGAAATGAGATAACTCCTTTATCGTATTTGTGGCAGTAATAGCCAAGTGGTTATAAACATGATCTCGTGACCGGCTTGTCGTGGATTCGAGTACTTGTTCGACCGAAGCCCCGAAGTGTACAGGAGGTTAAAGCATGGCAAATCTGCGAGGTTCTATTCCCTCCCTCCTTTGGAATGGTGGTTTGGAGAAGGGGTGCCAGCTAAGAGTTGTTTGTCCTCATCACTTGAATGAGGCTCAAAAATACGATGTCCGTCACCAAAAGCCCTTGTGTTGGGTTTATAGCGTGACATTAATCCTTTATCTACTGAAGGTACTTATAAGTACCCCTCAATTTAAAATTACATAGAATAACCATATTTTACGAATACTCTAACAATACTTAGCAGGAATATTCTTTAAAATCCACTCTTACAAGATAATTACAAGATCATGAGTATTTTAATAGGGAAGGTGAATAGTTTTATAGCTGAAATTGCCTTTTCAGTGATTACGATTGTCATTTTTTTTTCGAAAAAGTATTTAACGTCAAAAGATAAGTGTCTTATTTATTTATTTGTTTTGCATGTGAATGAAGACCTTAGAAAACGATTTGACTGTTTATTTTAAGTAAACAGCGCATATAATTAATTTTACAGTTGAATATCTTTAAGTAATTAATTATCTCTAACGGATTAAATTTCCGAAAGCTGAGTATTTTTTTTTTATGTATATTCCTTAATTTTCAATGTAGTGATTCAAAAAAAAATATTGCATGAAAAAAACTACAGTAAATTATAATGCGGTAGATAAATGGTTAATATAACTCTTACTCTGAAGGTACATCGTAGCTGCGGTAGACGAGTGGTCAGTGTAACAGACTCAAGGCTGGTGTGTCATGAGTTAGAGTCAAGAACCTCTGTAGACACGCCGTGCAGAGGGAGTTATGTACATCAAATATGTCGGAGCTCAAATGTTCCCCCGCTGGTGTTGTGTTGAAGTTAGGAGCGAGGGGTGATAACCAGCTCAGGTGTCGTCGTCGTCACTTAATCACGGTTAAAAATAATGAGGTCTGTCACCAAAAGCTCTCTGTTCAGCTGAATAGTACGACATTAATATTCAGTTAGTTTGTGAGTCAATGCACGGTAAATCTGTGCTGCTCTATATCCTTCTCTTGGAGTGGTGTTTCCAGCTCAGTGACATCCTCGTCACTTGAATGAGGCTTAAAATTAAATTACGAGACCCGGCGCCAAAAGTCTCTGTGCTTATTTATAGCGTGGCGTTGATATAACTCTTACGCTCAAGTTATTTCAATTGGTGTACAATTTCAGCTAGTGCCAAATTTTGTACGAGACTACGAAAATGATACGCTCTATTAGTAATTATTAAAAAATCAAAAACAATACAAAATTAAAATGCCCAAAATACAAGCACAATCGAGTTGATCTTTCATTATATGGAGCCAAATCACGCATACCAGATTTATCTCGGCGTATACCTAGACATAACTGTTAATAATATATTTAAAAAAAATTAGTTAAAAATATGAACACATAATACGATAAAACGACATTGTTAATTCCCTAAAACATCAATCTTAATCAAAGCGAAATTCACGAAGCGAACGTATTTTGATCGCTTCCGAGATTATATGTTTCTCTGTCTGGGGACATGGTGAAAAAAATTATCACAGAAACGAAAAAGCGGCAAAGTGGCACTTGCTTGAGAAACTGCCGTTATCTGATGAAGACGTATAATGTTGAGTGTTTGGTGAATAAGATGAATAGCTTTTCAGATTCCAAGGCCCCAAAGCCTATCAAAGAATTTTGTCGAAAAATAGTGGACGAGATGAAATTATTTATTCATCATCATGGTCTGTTATTTCATCGGTGTGTTCGTATGCATTCTGTTAAAACTGAAAGATAACATGATATATAAATATTTTATGTCTTTTTTTCCTTTATTTTGCCTGCATTGTCCTTCTAAACTGAACAAAAAGCAAGTTATCGTATGTGAAAGAATATTCAAACTCTTTTTTATTCCAATAAATAAAAAATAATGTATATAGACGTTAAAAAACTATTTTCACCCCCTGATATAGATTTTTGTACTATTAAATTTTCTTTAATGTATTTCTTTCACGAAGTATGCCATATGTTATTTTAAAAATTATTTTCAGAAAAAAAAATATTTTTCTTCTCGTATTTAACTTCTTGTATTTGTAATACATAAATAACTATAATAGCAAAACACAATTTTATGATTCAAATGGTAGAAATGCGGTATCAAGGCAATTTAGTAAGTTGAAGTTTGTATTTGTAAACTGTCTATATATTTTTTTAAGAAAGAAACATGACATACTTTTAGCTGTAGTCGGCACATCATTATTAACGATAATAAACCACAAAATATTACTTTGCACATAAATAAATAATTTATAGTTATTACACACACAATGATAACTTTTTTCGATAAAAAAATATTTTTTGAAGAAAAAAAGGGTTTTACTTATGCCCAATATGGTTTATATCAAAGCACTTATCACAAAATATTGGTTAGCTGACGTACAATGATCTCCTTCGCAATTGGGACAATTGATGAGAAATTGAAGTATGTCTCGAACAGAAAGCTAGAATGTGCGAGAAAGAAATTGTTTCTTGGTTGATTTAGTCATTTAATTAACACCGTCATAGATGCTTTCAAAGAGTCTGAGAATAATATGTCTATGATTCATAGAAAGCTTTCAGTTATGAAATCTTAAAAGAGATGGAATCTATATAACAAGTTTATATATAACAAACACCGGGGGGAGGGCCTCTTTGGCTTCGGGGCGGGGATGCCATTTTCGGGGGTGCTCTTATCCCAATTCGGTTTTTTTTAAAAAGATGTCTTTAATTTTTTAAAATTTAAAAAAAAAAAAAACACAACCCTTAAAACAAATTTTTTTTAAAAAAATAACATTTTTCTTTAAAAACATATATATATTAAATAATTTATTTTATAATTAAGATGTTCCCTTTTTTTATTGGGGCCAAAATACCTTATCATTTTTAAAAAAATCGTAATTGGATAAAAGTTTGGGGTTTATCCGCCCAAAAAATGGGTTCCCCCCCCCTTTTTTTAAAATTTTTGGATGCAAAATTGTAGGTACGCTTGTAATTTAATTACGTGATGTGTAAAAGGTCCCTTGAATATCAATTATGTTTCTTGTTCCATTGGTAAGATTAATAAATTTAAAAACAAGCTCTTTTATTTTAATTCTCTAAAAATAATAAAATAAAATTTTCTTTAGAAATTTATTTTGCTATCAAATTATGAAGTCCTTACAGAATTTATGATATAAAAGCTTGTCGCGAGATTTAAGTAGACGTATTTCCTTAGTTTGAAAATTTTAAAAATTAAAATCAATCAGATCAAGTTATTTAATTTGCTAGTTTATCTACACAGGTAAATCTCGCGACAAGCTTTTATATCATAAATTATGTAGTGACTTTATAAGTGGATAGCAAAAAGAAAAGTTTTAAGGGAATAGTTTATTTTATTGTTTTTAGAGAATTTAAATAAAAGTTTGTTTTTAAAAAGTTTTTTTTTTTTACTTTTAATTTATTTTTTACTTTTTAGTTATCGCTGGACATAGGTTTCTCAGTCTGTTCATCTCATTCAACGCATCATTTTTGCAAGGTCGTTAGTCGGTTAATTTTGAACAGTCCAGCTAAGGGGTGGGTACTCAATCTTTTTTTCCCACCAGGCAACATACATATGATAGATATTTCACTCGGGCCGCAACAAGAGGATAATGGGAAAGGGGGATAAACACTGTTAGACAAAAACAACATTGGACAAAGCAAAATTAATAAAAACATTAAATTTTTTTTTCTTTTACTATAATACTATATTAAAAACAAAAAACACATTTTTTTCTTTTTTAAATCAGTAATTTTAAACCAATTTTTTTTCAATTTTTGTGTAGAAATTGGATAATACTATTCTACAAACAAAAAAAAAAGATTTTCCTTCGATTATATTTAAAAATGACGAAGTTTTTAAATGTTTAATTAAAAATTTAAGTTTTTTTTTTGAAAAATTGTAAAAAAAAAAGGTTTAGGCATTTTATTTTTTAAATGACTGATTTTATAAAAGAAAAACCTGAACTTTTTTAGTGCAGAATATCGATACAATAACACGAAAAAAAAAACCATACGGAACGATTTAGAAATCATTTTCATAAAAACACATAAATTTTGACTCATTTAAAAAAAAAGAATTGGAAGATATCGTTATTTTTTAAAAAGAATTATACCGTATCGTGTCGAAATAAATGATCTTTCCGATTAGGTAATTTTTTTTGTCTCAGTTTGATAGAAATAATATGGTTTTTGAAAAAAAAGGTCGAAAAATCGAAACTTTCTTATGCTTAATCCGAAAGTCACGGCAGAATAAAAAGCTAACAAAGGTAAAAAATTTTCAGTTAATATCTTTAACTATTGCGAGCTTTGAATATAAATCATCAAAACATGAATTGTCATCCAAACTAAACGTGTATACAAAATTTCAGCTCAATCGGTTGAAGTCATGAACTTCAAAATTGAGAGAAAGAGAGAGTTGCTAGATTCCTCCCGAAGAAATTACTTTAATTAATATCTACACTATTAAAATTCGAAGGTAAACAGACGTATGCGACTGTACGATAGGTGTATCATCTCACGAATCGCGTGACGCAGAAACTCGCCGAAGGTAACAAATGTTCGAGAATGATCCGATGAATTTGTTTTTCTAAAATGAATCAATATCGATGCGTTTGTATAAAAAATGCTTTTTAAAAAATTCATACTTTGATCTCTTACATTTCGTGATTTAAAAAATAAAATGTTGATTTTTTTTTTAGGAATTTTTGTGTGTGCAATAATTCATTACTTTTTGTGCCACTCGACGGTAGCACCTGTCAATATGTTTAAGAATTGGTGAATGTTCGCTTACTGAAGAGCTCTGATAGTGAGAGGGGATGGGGAATTTCCATCACAATATGTTACGCATTTAAAAATGTTCGTGCAACGCTGAGGGAAATCAACCTGGCTGACAAACAAAATAAGGGAAAAAAATTTGGAACGGGGGATTTTAAGTTATACACTCGGTAAAAGCTCCAGCAAAGGAGGAGGGAGGGGAAGTCATTTTGAAAAAGAGAAGTGCTGATTTTGTGAAGGAAAGGGAAAATTTATAAAAGTAGAGAAAGCCCATGCAACGCCGGGCCATGCATCTATACTTTTTAACTAGTTGCGATATCGGAATATAACTGGTCAAAACATGCATCGTTATCCAAACTAAAAGTGTATACGCAATTTCTGCTCAATCGGTTGAAGACATCAGCTTCAAAATTGAGTTGCAAGATTCCCCCGAACAATTTACATAACAAGTTAAATAAAAGCTTGTAAAATCACGATAATCTTTGTACCTGATGAGAGCTTGAATTGAAAAAATTCAAGTGTAAAAATTTTGCAATAGCGAAAGGTTGCTATGTGGTACCACAAATGTGAAATCGCTCTCCCACTAGAAGACTTTCTGTGCTTGCAATGGCTATATTCTCAAAATACTTCTCGTCCCCAAAGTATAAAAAATATAAATGCTTAGTGTTGCAATCTCTAAAAGCTCCTTCATGTATTAATAATTTTTCGGAATCAAAAGCATATCATGACGTTACAGGCAGCTATATATTACAGAAGGAATATTGGCAAACTCTCTTTGATTGTGTAACCAAAATGTGTACGAAAAAATATTAACAATTATTACATTTATCTCGTTTATTTTTATCACAAATAAATACTCACTTCATGTTGAATAAATACTGTATCGCTTGAATCATCAATTTTAGAGAGCAATTGATTTAAGTTTAAAAAAATAATAATAATTGACTGTTTTTAACACTCTTGTTTCCAGTATACAAAAAAATTGTTTGATTACCAAAGAATATATATATATATATATATATATATATATATATATATATATATATTTGTAAAAAATATATATAAGCTTGGAAACAAAAGATAAGATGTTGCAATAATTTAAATCTTGCAATGTCTAATTCGAGGTTTAGCAGTCAAAGCACATCAAAAATTCTTTTAGCGTTCAATAAAAACGTGTGAAGAGATTTTTTTTTCTAAAAAGAAAATCCCTTTGAATTCTACATCAAAATAAATTATAGTACACTGAATGTTACTCATTAGGTCTTAGTCATTATTTTGCTGCTTCACTATCATAAACACATATGTATATTCTTTTTATGAATATATATATATATATATATATATATATGACACTTAAAAAATTAAAACATAGACCCTATGCTCTAAAATTACCGTTTTTGAAAAGAAAGTGATTTTAATCTACGGTGCATATAAATATGATTGATTGCTGTTTATGCCACTGATCGACAGTAACATCTGATCAAGGTCCACGAAATTAATCGCGGCTAAGTCCAGGATTTTTTATGCCTGTCGTTAGCCTTAGCTTTGAGCACCATGCATGTAACAATTACGATTTTGCTCAGTTCCACCCCAAGTTTTAGGGAGAGCACTCTAGAGGTGGTAAGGGGCTTTCCACTAACGTCATGAGAGGATTTGCGGCTCGATGGCTGTTTAAAATTCCCCCATGCCGCGAAAGCACTATACATTTACAAACATCCATGCCTTCTTTCGATTCGAATCCAGACACTACGACACCGCAGTCAGCATCAGTAGCCATTCGTCTCATCCTGATTAAAAGTTGAAAAAAATATTTAACTAACAGTTGATTTATCTTCTGAGAGTGATCTGTGTCATGATTACTTGTTCTTAACAGAAAGATATAAAAATGCTTGATAAAGCGTAATCATTTAACAAAATAATATTTATTTATTTTATTATGAATTTTAAAAAAAAATGTGTATATTTTTTTTTAGAAAATATTTTAGAGTATACACCGAGCTTTCTTACATGCATTCCACTTAGTAGCTTTAATAATCAAGTTTTAAATTCATTCAAAAATTACTGTATTACCTTCAACAAATAAAATGATTTGCAATACAAAGGTCCGTTCGAAATTGCAACTGAAGACATCGTTACATAATCCCCCATCGACGGTTTTAGAGCAATCGGGTTCTTTGAAGAGTTTCGGGTGTAGTGTTGATCCTTTTCGCAGTGACTACAATCATCACGAGGATATTTTCCAGTCAATGTTTCGGCTCAAGTTTATTCTTGAATCTGCATTTTTATAAGCCTCTTCTCCCCCACTTCTTCTGGATGGAGAGCAACACATTAAATAATATTTTTGGACGCATGAATTTTATTTGTAATTGCAATTGTTTTTTATTTATTTCATAGCTATGTATTTATCTTCACCATTCTTTGAATGGGAAAATAATTGAAGTTTTTTCAGCATGGCTAGCAAAATATTACGGTTTTACATGAAATTATATCCGTTCATCTATATATTTTTAAGCTAATTTTAACTCTTTATCTACCGCATTATAATTTACTGCAGTTTTTTTCATGCAATATTTATTTTTTGAATCACTACATTGAAAATTAAAAAAATACTCAACTTTCGGAAATTTGATCCGTTAGAGCGAATTAATTACTTATATAAAAACATTCAAGGGTAAAAATAATTATATACACTGTTTATTTAAAATAAATAGTCAAATCGTTTTCTAAGCTCTTCATTAAAAAAATAATAAAAAGACACATCTTTTGACATTAACTACTTTTTCGGAACAAAAGTGATAATTTTCGCAAACCGCTGAAAACGCCGTCGGCTGAAAACGCAATTTCTGCTATAAAACTATTCGCCTTCCTCATTAAATTACTCATCATAGAACCGTGCGCTTTTTTCTTGGAAGGTAGATTTCAAAAATATTCCTCTAATTATTGTCAAATTTCGTAAAATGTTTATTCTATGTAATTTTAAATTGAGTGTTAATTAGAGGTAAAAAAGGAAAAAGAAAAATACATAAATACACTTTCTTGGGTAATAAAAAATTTAAATATAACTTTTTATATCAAAATAGGGGTATTTATTAAAATTTTTTCCCAATAAATTAGAAGAATAAATTTAGTAAAATGGTTCCATTTTTTTGGTATATTATTAAATAGATTTGACAACAAAAAAAAATCAAATGTTACTTTCTAATGCGATTTTCAGTTTCTTTTGTGTAATGCTGTAAATATTTTTCTGGGCCAACACTCCAAACATTTAGAAAAATAAAGGCTATAAGATCGAAGTTTCAAGAAAATATATTTACATTACAATTTTCAAAGTAGATATATAAAGTTTTATGGGCACGTGGAATAAAAGAAAACCTCTTTATATTCAGTTGAGAAAAAAAAAAATAAGTAACTTATATTTAAATCACTAATAATTCATATGTCTCCTCAAAATATTCAAAAGCATATTTTTATAAGTAAGCTTATTACAAATTATTGGAAACAAGAAATAGAAAATACTTAATACAATCGAAAGGTTCAAATTCATCATAAATATCAAGGTAAAATTTCATTGATCCTACACATACGATCAAATTAGTATAAGAGAAAACAGATGTATGATTTTTTTCTTAAATATCCTTTCTGTTGAAACTAATCTAAAAAAAAAATTCAAAATATTAAAAATTTTCCCTTTTTCAAAAAAAAAATTTATTTAAGGCTTACTTTTTAATTTTGGGAAAACCCAAAAATTATTTCTTTTTTTAAAAATAATTTTTTTCTGGAAAAATTATAAAAATTTATTTTTTTTTTAAAATTTTGATTTATTTTAACGGGTTTACATAAAAAATTTAAATCAAGTTAAAAACAAAAAAATTAAGGTTTAACCCGGGAACCTTAATTATCGCTTTTAAACTGTTAGTTGAAAAAAACAAAAAAATTAAAAAAAATATTTTTATATTTTTTCATTTTTAATTTTAAATAAAAATTTTTTTTAAGAAAGTTTTACAAAAAAATTTTTTTAATTTTAAATATTTTTAAAAAATTTTAAAAAAAATTTTAACCCTTTTAAAAAAATTTTTCCTTTTAAAAAATCCTTTTTTTGAATTAAAATTTTTTTAAAGTAATCCTAAATATAAATTTTTTTTAAAATTTAAATTTTAAACCATTTTTTTTAAACGAGGAAAAAAAAATTTTTTTTGTTGGGGAAAGGGAATAATTTTTCGAATTTTTTAAATTAAAAATTTTTTTGTTTTTCTAAAACTAAGGACCTTTACAAAAATTTACTTTTTTAAAAGGAAAACACTGTTAAAATAAAATTTGTTTTTCTTAAAAGGGAAAACCCATTTTTGAAAAAGGCAAAAATTCAAAAATTTTAATTTTTGCCAAAAAAAAATTGTTTTTAAAAAATTTTTTTTTTAAAATGTTTCCAAAAAAAATTATTTAATAAAAACCCAAAAATTTGGAACATAAAGGCCTTTTAAAATTTTTCCGTTTTGGCCTTTTAAAAAAAAAATATTTTCCTTTAAAAATATTTAAATTTTTTTAAGAGAAAAATAGTTTTAGAAAAATTTTGGGAATTTTAAAAGTTTCCCCCCTGGGGTTTTACTTTCAGGGGGGGGAAATTTTAAAAAAAAAAAGGGTTTAATTTTTTTAAAAAAATTTTAACTTTAAAAAAGGAAAAAAACCATAAAATTAAAAATTTTTGGCATAAAAAAATTAAAATACCAAAATTTTTTTTGGAGAAATTTTAAAAAAGGGAATTTTTTTTTACAAAAAAATTTAAAATTTTTTTTTGTTGCTAAAAATTTCAATTTTTATAGTAATTTTTGTGAAAAAAAAAAAATTTTACCCGGGAAAAATTTTTTAAAATCGGGTTAACTGAATTATAAAAAATTCCTTAAAGTGGAAAAAGTTTTAAAAAGCCCCCCCAGTCCCACCGTTTTCCGGTAGGCCCCCCTTGGGGATTTTATTTGGGGGGGGTAGAAAAAAAGAAAAAAAAAACACAAAAGGAAAACTTTTTGAAAAAAAAATTAAAATCCTTCAAAAAAAAACCAAAACTTTTAAAATTTAAATTTCCCTAAGGTTTTAAAATTTAATAATTTTATCTTAAGGGGCCAGAAAAAATCTTTCCGAAAAATTAATATTAACTTTTTAAAAGGGAAAATTTAATTCCCTTTGGTTACGTGTTTTAAGACCCCCGGGGGCCCCCTTTTTAAGACCGGTTGTGTGTAGGGGGGGTTAAAAGGGAAAAAAGGGAAAATTTTGAAAAATTTTTTGAAACAATAATTTTTTATTGTTTGGAAGAAAAAGTGGGGCTTTAAAAAAAATTTCATTATTTCCAAAAATGTAAAAGTTTGGAAACACCGGTTGTGGTTTTTTAACTTTTTCCATTGCGTTAAATTATTTTAAATTTTATTAAATATTTTTTTGAATTTTTTTAAATTTTTAAAAAAGGGGGTTAAAATTAAACATTTTTTAGGAAAATTTTTGGCTTTCCTTAGGGTTTTTAAAATTTTCTTTTAAAATGCGCTTTAAAAAATTTTTTTAAATTTTAAAAATTTTAAAAAAATAGAAAAAAAGGGAAAAATTATGTAAACCAAATTTAAAAGTTTCATTTTTCTTTTATTGTTTTTAAAACCATTTTAAACTTAAATAAAATTTTTAAAAACTAAAAAAAAAAAATTAGAAAACAGCTTTTAAAAATTTTAAAATTTTTATTTTTTTTGGGTTTTCCCTTTTGAAATTTATAAAAAAAGCCAAACCATGCAAAACAGTATAAAGAAATTTTTAACCAAATCAGGTTTTTGGCTTTTTTAAAAAATTTTTTAAAAACCCAAAAAAAAAATTTTTTTATAGAAAACCCAATTTACTGTACAATGAAAAAATTTTCCCTTTTTATTTTATTTTTTTATTTTTTTTCTTATATTTGAATAGATTATCCAAAAGGGCTTAAGCAGCAAATTGTTAAAAAATTGATTTTTTTTTTTTCATTTTTTCCTTCAACACTAAAACCAGTATATCTAAGTTTTAATTAATATACATAATATATGTTGGGTTTATAACAACTAATATAATATTATTTATATATTATAATACATAAATTAAGTTAAAAAATTTTTTTCACATTAATATATATTTTAAAAAATGTGTTGTTCTAAATATTCAACAAGTCGTACTAATTAAGGGAGAAGAGTAAAATTTCTACTTGTGGTACAATGTGAAATAAATGAAAAAGACACGTACGCCTACTATTATTTTTTTGTCTTGTTTTAAGAAGGGATGTAAAAAAGGGGAAAAAATTTTCCCAAAAAGTTTAATAAAAAACAATTTTAAAAAACTTTTTAGAAATTTTTTCTTTTTAAAATTAAATTTTATATATATATATATATATATTTTTTCCTTATATATTTAGGGATTTTAAAAAAAAACTTATCGATGAAAATAAATGTAAATGTTTGTTTTAAATTTTAATTAGCAATGAAAATTTGGAATAATTTGTATCAGTAACAAGGGAGAAAATTCCTACAGATTTTTAAAATTTTTTTTTTTACAAACTTACTTTATTATTTGTTTAAGCCCCCCCTTTTTAAAGGGTTTTAAAAAAGGTGCGAATGAGAATTTATCTGAGGGGAAATTGGCCCAAAAAAGGTCAACTAAAAATTGTTTAGCCTGAAGTATTGTTTTTTTATATATGTTTTTTTTTTCCCTCCAAACTTTTAGAGACCAAAATTTTAAAAAAAAGCTACAGTTATGATGAGTGATACGTTTTTTTTGGCAAATTCTAAAAAAAAAAAAGAATTTTTAAACTGATTTATCACAAAAAAAAATTTCCCGGTTTTCCCTTTTTTTTAAAAAATGCAAATTTTTTTCTTCCCCTTTCTGTTTGCCAAATGATTATTTTTTATATATATTGTTTTAAATATTGTAGAAACCCTTTTGATATCCATTTTCAATCAAAGAAAACTAATTTTTAAAAAAAAAAATTTAAAATTTTTAAAATCTATGTATTTGTTAAGGAATTTTAATAAACTTTTTATAAAAACAGTATTTTAAAAAAATTCAATCATGCTATCAAAACCCATATGTTTACGCCAATTATTAAAGAAGTATCATTTTTTTTAATATTGTGGAAAATTTTAAAAGTATTTTTTTTTATATATATTTATTATATAACTGGGGTAATTTTGGGAAAGACAGGAGAAAAAAACCCCCGTTTATCAAAATTATATTTTTTTTGTTTGTCCCGCAAAGCAGTTTAAAAAAAAGCCATGACAAAAGAGTCCTTTTTTAGCGTCGACCCGGGGCCCGTGCGTCGTTCCCTTCACGTGGTTCCGTAATCCCCGAACTTGAAGACAAAAAGTACTTATGCAGGGGGTGGGTTGGGGTTTTCTGGTAGGAAATTTACCCCAACTGACACTTGAAGAATTGAGGATTCATCTTATATTAAAAAACATATATATAATATTTGTTAAAAATTTAAAAAAAAAATCCTCCTTATTAACTTCATATACATTGCTAGTACATTAAAAATTGTCGGGTTTTCTTTTCAAAGTTTTTGTTTAACTCCCTGCACTGTAAACCAAAATATTTCGTAGTAAGCGTGTGCAATAAAAAATGCAAGCTAAAACTGCATACTGCACGATATCTCGCGGGTGTTTGGGGAAAATTTTAGGTTGACTATATATCTCCATTTAAGATGAAAAATTATTAGAAAGGATGAAAAGAATATATATTTATGAATTATTTTTAAAAATTTTGAAGGAAAAAAAAAAATTTTATTGTTATTGCTGGGACAAAAAGTTTTTTTGTATCCATCCGACTTAGTTCGAATTAAATTTTTTAAAAACGTTTAAATGGAAATATTTTTGATATTTAGTGTCACTTAGATTAGAAAAAAATATAAAATTGTTTTAAGAATAGTATTTAATAAAAAAATTTGCGTTAAAAATTTTTTACAAAAAAAAAAACATAGAATGATCCCTTTTCAAAAAAATTTCCTTTTTGAAAAAAGTTTCTATTTATAATAAGATTTTTTCCTGTATAAGGGTCCCGATCTCTACAGAGGTTAACCAGAATGTTTGAAATATTAACTTACAAGTGGGTTTTTCCATGTTTTACGACAACAGAGGGGGGGGTTTTTTTAAGAAAAAAAAGCCGATAATTATTTCAATGGGTCGTAACCCGAAAATAATGTGAATTTTTCTTCCCTAGGGTTTAAATTCCCGTACAGAAATTCTGAGCTATCTTTCAAAGGGAAATAAAAATTTTTTTATTGAAACATTTTTTCACGAAAGGGAAAAAACCATTTAAAAAAAGGATATTCTAAGTTAAATTTTTTGCCGAAATATTGTATTTAAAAAATTTTTTTTTGTCAAATTTTCCTTTAAAAAAATTTTATACATGTATTCTTATCTTTACACTAAAATCATGAAAAAACCATTTATGCGCTTTTAAATCATTGGTTTCCGGGAAAGTAGGGCGGATACCTTAAAGCAAAAAACCCAAAGAAAAATTTTTTGGGTTTTTTGGGAGAAAACTAGACAAAAAAAAACTAGCTCCTTTAAAGTTTTATTTATTTTATTTATTTTTTTCTTTAAAAAATTTTTTCCCCCGGGAAAAAAAAATTTTCAAAATAAAAAAATTTTTATATTTGTAAAATTAAAAGTTTTTTTCTTTTTTTTGAATTTTGGGTAATTGAAAATAATAAATATTTCAAAATTTTTTGGGACCCCTTTTTTTTAATTTCGAAAAGGGTTTCTGAATTTTGTTCTTCAAGGTTAATTTTTTCAAATAAAATTTTTAATTGGGTTACTTTTTATTTCTTATTTTCTTTTCAAAAAAATTTTTTAATTTCTAACCCAACCCAGGAAAGGGAATTTTCAAAAATAATGGTTTGAAATTCTTTGGGATAAAATTTTAATATTGACTTTAAATAAAAAATTTGGTTAAAACCTTTTTTAAAAAGAAGCAAACAAAAAAAAAATTTCAAATAAAATTCTTATTGCAATATTGGGGATTTATTGGTAAAAAGGGAATTTATTGTAAAGAAATTTCAATCAAATTTTTTTTTTGAAAATTTTTTATTAAGTAAATTTAAATTATTAACCCTTTCGTTTTTGGGAAAATTCACTTTTAAAAAAAAAATTTTGGAAACCATAGGGCCTTTAAATCTTTAGATAATGGGGTAAAAAGAAATTAGTCCCAAAAAATTTTCTTTTAAATTTTAAACTTAAATTTAGAACCCGGGGGGTTTTTTTTAATTTTAAAATTTAAAATAAATTTAAAAAAATTAAATTTTTTTTTAATACGGTTCCCCAAAAAAAATTTTTGTTTTTCCCCAAAAATTTAATTCCCCGGTTTAAATTTTTTCCCATTTTTTTTCCAAAATTTAAAAGCCTGGTCTTGTGTTTTGACATGGAGAACTCAAATTTTGTTTGGTGGTGAAATTATAAATTTTTAATTCACTTTACAAATTAAAATCCAAAATGCTTTCCCCCCTCTTCCAAGGGTTTAATTTAAAAAATTCCCCAAAAAAAATACCCCGGGGTTGGAAAGGGAAAAAAAGGGGTTTTTAATGATTAAATTTTTAAGTAAATTTGCATAATTAAATTTTTTTTAAAAAATTTTAACATTATCTCATTTTGGGGGAACAAAATCCTTTTTTTGGGTAAAAGTTTAATTGGAGATCAATACAAATAAAAAAGGTTTTTTAAAATTTTTTTTCACCCCAAAATTTTTTGGGTTCTTTTTAAAGCCCTTTTAATTGGTTTTGCTTAAAAAGTAAAACATTTTTACAAAAATAAAAACAAAAAAAAAAAAAGTTAAATATCCTTTTTAAAACCATTTAATTCAAAAAAATTCTCTTCTTCCCTTGGTTTATTTTTTTTCCTTTAAATTGGAAAAATTCCCCAAACAAATTCCCCCCCCTTCCTTTAAAAATTTAATTGAAATTTAATAAACAACGGGGAAAGTTTAAATAGGTTTAAACCCTTTTTTTGGGGAAAACCCGGGGTTTAAAATTTTTTGGGGATTTTTATTTTCCGGGGTTATTTTTGCTTTGGCACAACTTTTTTGAAGGGATTTAAAAATTAATTTCTTAAAACTTTAAGAAAAAATAATATTGGCCCGTTTTTCGAAGGTTTTAAATTAAGAGGATTTTAAAATTTTTTTTTACCTTTCCCTTTTTTTTTCTTTAAATAAATTCCTCACTAATTTTTTTACATTTTGGGGGGCAAGTTTATTTTTAAATTTTAAATTTTAAGGGTTAATTTAAAATTCCCTTAAAAAAAATCAATTTTAATTTTTTTTAAAAATTTTTAATACAATTTGATTAACTTTTTTTTAATTGGATTTTTAAAAAAATTAATTTAAAAAAAATTTTACTTCTGAAATTTAAAAAATATTTTACGTGTAAATGGTTTTTTAAAATTTTTTTTAAAAATTTTCGTATTTTTTTGTTTAAAAATTTTAAAAAATTTTAAAACATAACTTTTTTAAAAACGTGGCCCCCCTTTGGGCAAAAGCCCCCCAAAAACAGCCCCCAAAAAATTTAGAAAAGAAAACAAAGGGTTTTGATTCCTTCTTATAAAATTTTAAATTTTTAAATTTTAAAATTTTTTTTCCTTAACCCCGCTATAAATTTTCACCCTTTTAAAACCTTTTAATTTTAAAAAAAATAAAAAACTAAAGGGGTTTTAAAAAAAGTTTTTACCCAGTAAATTTTTTTTAAAACCGTTTTTAAAAAAAGGATGAAAATTTTTAAAAAGGTGCAAAGACCCCCCAAAAAAAATTCCCTCTATATTTAGTTTACTACATTTTGATTGTTCTTTGCTCTGAAAAAAATAACACGATTTAAACTTTAAGCTTAGCTGCTGGAAATAATAACAAATGTTCTTGTGTGCGCTTTTTTCCTGGACTTTTTTTCAATTCAAACACTCTTCTGAAGATGACATACCTGCAGAGTCAAATAAACAAGGCAGAATAAATTATTTTTATTGTTTTGTTAGATGAAATTCGTTCTAAATCTGCACCAAGGGGTCTTTTTTCACTGAGCAATTTTTCCTTGCATGTGGAAGATAGAAAAAGATCTAAAGGCGAATCAAGTTGTATATTTTCTTTTATTTCTTTGTGAAACACAACATTTCCTTTTTTTTCTACTTGCTAACTATTTTTCTCTGACGAAAGTGACAGTAATATTTTTTTTTCTTTCCACTCGCGTAGTTTTCCATTATTTTTTTCGCTCTTCAAATACTTCAGCCGAGATTTGAGCTCACCCGTATTGTTTTTCGTTTAGTTTTTTTTAAAATGAAGTAGTTGCCAAATATTCGCAATAACATAAATTTTTAAAAAAAAATCTGTTGTTTTCATGTTGTTAGAAAATTCGTTAAAGTTTCTTAATGTTTGTTAAAAAATATATTCTGTTTGATAATGCAAATGCATGACGTTGGTTACATTATTGGACTAAATATTAAAAATCTTTTTACATTTTTTTATTACTTTGTTTTCACTTTTAATATTTAAACATCAAAGATGTGTCTCTTAAGTTATTTATGATAAATAAAATGTACTATATATATATTTAAAAATTTTCATTAATTTATAAGTATCTTTTGCAAATTAATTCTGTTACATTTTATGAATAAAAATAAATAACATACAACTTTGGATTGTCTGATGCTGTTACTCCAAGGAAAAATCCTCAAAAATTTGGAAAAAATGTACTTCGAATCTCTTTTTTTTTCAGTTTTAATCTAAAACTACAGGAATCAATGTTCTTATTTTGTTCTAAAACGGATATGCAGTTATGTAACAACAGAAATTACTAAAACTTTCGAAACTGTTTTAAATTTTGTATAAAAACTGACAGTTTTTATGCATAAGGAAAAATGAAAAAAATAATAAAGAAATTCCAATGTTTTAATTCTATTAAAAAAAAACAAAGGAATATTTGAAAAAGACAAATATTTATCCTTTCTCATTCTAAAAATATTTTAAAAAATCAATCAACAATGAAAATTAAAAGCATCTTCCATAAATATATAACTTTAATGGGTTAGGCTATTAAACATGTTTTTAAAAACCCAGCTCAAAATATCATGTGAAAAAAAGTAACACAATTGCTTAGTATTCTTTAATATTGTACCAGATTTTTTTCCCCCAAGACACACACACAAAAACAACAAACATATATATATATATATATATATATATATATGCTAAATTATGTTTTTAGTATAAATTTTCAAAAAATATTTTTTTAAAGGATAATGTTAGTATCAAAATTTTAAAAAAAAAAATATGATTTTTAAAATTTTACTATAGATTTCTTTTTGCATTTCTACAATTTAGTTAGATTTGATTAATGGTAAGCCTCTTAAAATATTATCATGTTTAGTTTTCTTAATTTCTTTTACTTCGTAATATTTCAAAAAAATGTACTGTAACTGATACACTGAAATGCCACTGAATTAGCGATACCTACATAGTAACGATTTGGGCCACCTCTGGCCTTGATAATGGTTGAATAATGTTCCATGGTTATGGCTTGTCAAATATTGGCTAAAGATGTACAAAATTCCATACATTTCATTGGTGCTGTGTGATGGCCTTTCATGCCTTGTTCCAAAACATCACAAACATGCTCAATATGTTTAACCCTAGGCTTCTGGGGGCCTTTTTAATACAGAAAATTCAGAGGATTGTCAACCTTTCAGGGTAGAAAACCGGACTTGAGAGAGGTCATTTGTTTTCTAAAAAACTTCATTATCGTGGGTTATAACACATACAAGGTGGAGGTGATCCCCCGCAACTCTACGTAAGGAATTAATTGGAAAGGAATTCAGTTGGAAAGTTGGTACGCGCCAAGACCCCAACAGGACAAAAAGAAACCCCCCAGATATTGATTGACCAGCATGCCCTTGCACATTTCCCAACTTGGCAGGCAGGACCGTGGCTTCAGACCCTGTTCCAAATTCTCAGCCGCCCATCGGCGTAAAGTGTCGGAATCGACCACCTCCATGCTTTTCGTTTCCAATCATCTACACTCCAGTCTGTACTTTTTTGCCCCAAGACGCAACCATGGGGATTGAAAAATGGTGATCTCGAAAGTCGAGGGCCCCAAAACCCATGTTGTGAAGCGGCGTTGAAATTCTGTTTACTGTCTTAGGGCTGGCACGTATTAAATTTGGGGTGGTAATTTGAGCTAATTTTGGCTTCGCTGGTGCGTACAATACGCCTGACCTTCCCTTCACCCCGCACTGTCTAGCTAATTCCCCTTCGCAGTTTCCCGATCCATTTTTTGCCCACCATCCATGTATTTTGGTATACTCTTGCCCTTCACCTTGAAAATTCTAGCGGTTTGTCAATTTTGGAAATTGAATGGACCTTGCGTTATGCCCACGATTTGTCCGTGATCGATGACGTCTAAATCAGGCAGTTTGCCCATACTGTCATTTCCAACAACTAATTCAGAACAACCACAGTACACCCTATATATGCAGTTACCACTGCGCCCGCACTTGCGCATAAATGATGCGCAGCGCTATACAATTTTCATAGCCCTTGCTAGCCTAAATCCAGTGGCACTTTAGTGTATATTTTTTTTAAAAAGAAATACAAAGTCGTAGTAGATACTAAATAAAGAAATTTTCATTCTTTGCTGTAAAAGTTTGGAATTAGCAATGCAGTAAAAATCATGTCAGCTAGATTTATCCAGAGTACTATATTAAAAATGAATATTATTTGACAAATTTTTGATTACTAAATTAATTTCAATAATTTTTCTGAGATCAGCTTTCTTACTTAATAATGCGGAAGTTTATTAATATAAAATACGATACTATAAATGAAATGAAAAAAAATGTTTTTTACTATCTATAGAAGTAGTATTGAAATCTCTCTCTCTCTCTCATTTCTGTATCATAATATTATTTAAATAAGTATATAAAAGTATTTTCTTTCTAAGCCATAAAATGTTCTTTTATTCGAAAATTGCGTATTGCTTTGACTGTAATCGAAGAAGATTTAACCAACTAAAAAAATTGCACTTTTTTTCCTATCAGGAAATGTATTAGAAAGTAAAAATTGGAAGTTGGTTTCTAGTATATATTTATCGATTTTTCTCTTTACCAGAATCTTCACTTTCTGGTATCATGGAACAAAATTTTACGACGCAGCTAAAAAAAAAAAAAAAAAGAAAAAAAAAAATATACTCACCAAAGAAGTTCTTGTAAAAAAAAATCTTCGAAAAAAAAAAGTTTTCCTTAGTTTTAAAATCTATTACGTGGGTGAAATTTCAGATTCAGGGGTAGTATATCGATAAGAAAAATCCAACGGGAAATTAGTAACTTCTTTTCCGAAGTGATATATTCATTTAAAAAAAACATTTATGGATTTTTAAAAACGTAGAAAGTTGCGTCAACCGTGAAATTGCTAGTAAAATTTTATTTATTGAAGAGGTCTTTTTTCCCCTTCAGACAAGTATTCTCTTGTGCAATATCCCCCAACTATTCTATTCTCAGAAGCTCTCCACGGCGAAAATTTAAAGCTCGTCTAGGGTATTCTAAGGAATAATTTATTCAGAGAGTTTTGTACACAACTGCGTTTGATTAATTGAAATCTTTTTATCACTATATATTAATTTAGAAATCTATTATATTTTTATTATCTTAAAGGCGGTATTGGTTTGTATTTTATTATGAATAGTTTTTTAACACTTAAAGTAATGCGTGTACTGCATGTCACGAGAAGGGATTATATAATAAAAAATTCTCTAAAGGATGATATAAAATGCAAAATAAGGAAGTAAAAAACCGGGTTAATTGTTTAACATTATCAATTTAAAATTTAAAAAAAAAATAAATGTTTCATTACTTAGTTTAATGGATGTATTGCATTTCAAAATATACTATGCAGTTCATCCAGTGCTTCTCAAAATTTCAGTATTTGCGACCCAATATTCAACCATAATTTTTTTCGCGCCCCCTTTCCCTCACTACAATGTTTGATTCAATAATACTATACTTTGACGCTAAAAGGGAAAATACGACCTTTCCAAAGGGGCCCCCGGGTATATAAACGTCTCACACAGCCAAAGTATTAATTTTCCTGGACGTATATATACGTCCTTCCGAAATACGATATTTTCTATGCATTGCCATCCATAGAATTATTCTGAAGACTTCGGAATGCATTTTAAGGATCGTGACAGCGTTTTCGAAGGATTTACTTATTTCAGAAGATTTACTTATTTATACCTTTTCTCTCCCCTCAATACATGACATACGCGTGCTTACGTTGAGAACGGTGGCATTGGGAAGCGAAAAGAGTAATGGTATAGATATCGGATCCTGGCTTGCCTTGTCACGAGTTCAAGCCCAGTACCACTAAAGACTCGCCGTGTAGGACAGCGATGCACGTTAAATCTGTCGAGAGCTGAAACGTCATCCCGTCGGTGTGGTGTGGTAGTTAGGAGAGGGGTGCTAGCTTAGGTGTCGTCCACGTCACTTGACCATGGTTCAAAATTACGTGATCCGTCGCCAAAAGCCCTCGTGTAGCTGAACAGTGCGAAGTTAATATTCAATCAATCCAGGGCTTACTTTTGCGTAAGTGCACATGGTCTACTTTCGTGTAAGGGTCAAGGGCCTGAAGAAGTTTTAAGTCTTGTATTTATTTAAAGCTGTTAAAGTCAAAACACATAATTCAGGTTTTATGACAGCACCATAAAGAGAGATTCAAGCAAAAGATTTGTATCAATGAGAAAAATTGAGGACAAATTAAATTATTTTGTATTATAATGTATCATAATTTCTATCGTAAAAATATTACAAAAAATTTATTGCTGAAAACAAGTTTTGCAAAATTGATGTTTATTCAAGATATCTTGATTGTTGAGCATAAAGGAACCCAATTTTACTCCCCTCTTTTACTAAAATCCTCTTATTCCAAATTCAAAAGAAAAACTGACTACTTTCATCTGTCAAACAAACATTCTATTTATTCGAATGTCAATAAAATTCTAAGAATGAAAACCACTATAATTTAAAATTTGATTTAAAGAGAGATTTGATCCGTTTTTAAATTGAACTATTGATTCGTAAAATCCAATGTCATACGTTTTGAACATTTGTTCATCATCAATTCAACTGCTTATATTCCATTGAAAGGACATCACTTTGAAAACTGTCATATTTCTCAAAGGACTTTAAAATTCAGCTCAACAATGAAGCGATAAAAGTAGCTTCCACTTCGAGGGCCATTTTTTTGTCACTTCACAGTGACGTAAATCGGTCGACTTAAAAAAGAAACTTTACTTCTAGGAATTTTCTTTGAAGAGTATATAATTTTTTAGAAGGAAAAATGGCGTAAATGTAGTCGAAGTATTTTTAAATAAGAAATGGATAAAAGCGCGTAAAAGGACATAAAATCGATGAAGATTCTTAGATCAGGAAGAAAAAAAAGGATTAACGTTCTTTCCCCGTGAATTTTGTAAGAAAGATGGAATATATTTTAAAAGTTCTATTTCATGGATTGACTCTTAGTATATATTTCTTAACATAGAAATACACAGATAGAAAGAGAGAAGTTTTTTATGTGTGTGTTATTTAAAGAAAAACTATGTTTTATAATGGGAGAAAACTTAAACTTGGTTTAAAATTACACTACTGAATTAGGTAAATTTGTTACTATTATTTATGTGTATCTTGAATTTATAAATTAAACAATAATCTGTTAAGCCAGTGTTTCTCAAACTTTCAATATTGGCGATCCAATATTCAATCATAATTTTCATCGCGGCCCCTTCCATACAATACCACTGTATTGAATTCAATAATACTATACTTCGATGCTACAACTGCAATACGAC
>BMAV01020053.1:7345-34062 GCA_019973955.1 Trichonephila inaurata madagascariensis
AGTAGAGGTCCGTTAACAACAGGTTCTACGCAAATCGATTCCCAAGGACCGAGGGGGGGGGGACATTAAAGAAAAGAATTCCCATTTTTTACCTATTAGACCTTCCGATTCAAAATTTGGCTGGCATTTTTTTTTCTTTCTTTTTTTGTAGAAATCCTTTAAGTACGATTTTTGCAGTAATAAACTCCCAAAGGGGATTGCGGTAGCATTGTAGATAAAAAGTGTTCCTATTTTTGAACTAATGGACAAACAAATTTGAAATTCGGCAGGTATATTTCTTTTGTTAGTAGAGATCCGCTGACTCCCAAGGAAGGGGTGGGGGCTAAGGAATTGTAAAAGATAAATATACTTCCTCCTCAGAAATTCATGACTTGTCCCTTAGAAATCGAGAGACGAGGGCTTTGAATACAATTGTACGCTTAATGCTATATATTATATAAGAATTATACATCTCTCAAAAACTTAAAAATAATATATAGTCATTCAACATGAATACCTAGCTAAGCGGTTAGGAATAATGTATTGTTAGTTATAAAATAGAAAAAAAAAATTTAATTTTTTATTAGTTAATATTTCTGCACTTATTATAGTTTTATATTCTAAACTGAAAATTATATAAATGCTATATAGCAGTGGTCTTGAAACTTTTTTAACTCACGAAACCCTTAGAACTATAAGGTGTTTTGAGGAAACCCCATTCCATACATAAAGGAATATATCAAACAACTAATATTAAAATAGATCATGATATAGGTACTTTATATAAAGACAACTAAAAAGTAGAGCATTTGTTGTTTAAATTTTTAATATAATTTTAGTATAATTTACTCACACGCTGAATTAATATTAGTTCGTAATCCAAGTGTGACCTACCCAAACATTATATTTAGTAAATGTAATATATGTTTGCTTTTTTTTGCATAAAATATTGTAGTCTAAGTCAATTGAAATTATCTACAGGTCCATTTCACTTGTTTTTGTATTTTGTTTTTGTATCCATTCACGTTGAAAAATGTATTTCACTTAAATACATTGCTCTGAAGGGCATTTGAATGTTTATGGATATGCTACTGTATTTTGCATGAATTTGCAATCTAAAATTTAGGAGAGGTAAGTATTACACAAAATAAAGTTATTATGTATAAATAAAATTTTCAGCTATAATGACTGAGGGATCAAATCCGAAACATAAAGAGAGGTGAATCCATTTAGCGTATACATTTATATTTTTCTTTTCGATACTTAACTGTGACTTGTGGAACCCCTAGGTATATCTCGTGGAACCCCAGGGTTCCATGGAACACAGTTTGAAAACCACTGCTCTAGAGTAATGCATCCGAGTCAACTAAATGATATTTTTTTGAAAATATTTTGAATATTTTCAAGGATATTAGTTTTTAGATTTGCCTAACAATTTTTAATATGCTCAGTGTACAAACAGATTTAATCTGGTTCATTCAAACGCGCGATGCAATGGACAAAACACAACATTGTATTTTAATTTTGGTTCTTTTATTTCAATGAAGGTAACTAATCTTATTCTCATTTAGGTATTACTAATATAGAATATTAATCTTCGCTCTTTTCTTTTGTCGCACTATTAATCATTCTTCGATTGTTGCTCAGCATCATACACAAATCATTTATTTTCAGAAATCCGGGATCAGTTAGCAGTCCAGGGGTGTGCAGGGGATCATACCTTATCTACTCTTCTTTGTCGCTAGGAGGTAATTTCCGGACATAATTACCGCAAATGGTCAATTAAGGGATTTTGTTCTTGAGGCCCATTTTTGGGTCTCGTAGTCTTAGGATAGATTAAACCATCAAAATGTGATGCATCTCGTAAATCTTTTGAAATTTTCTGATCGCAATTGACTTTTAAATTGTTAATATATATAGATGTTCTTGGATTTAAAAATAAATATCCTCACACACACACACACAAAAAGTTCAAGAGAACGGGAGATATAACATGCTAAAATCTGTAATTTGTGAGACTTGCTCATTAGTCATAAAATTCAATTCAAATAATATTTTAATTATGCGTTATATCAGAGGTGCTCAACCTTTTTTCCCGCCGAGCCACATACTTATGAAAGGTATTAGACGCGGGTTGCAATATGAGGATAGTAGGAGGAAAACATTATAAGATCAAAGCAACATTGAAAGAAGCAAAATTAATCAAAATATTAAAACTCATTTTTTTTTGGGAGGGGGGGGGTCTTTTACTTTAACACTGTATTAACCTCGAACATATATGTAAAATATAAACTTTTATGCATCTTTTACTGAGTTATGGGGTAGTTTCGATTTTCTTTAATCCAGTGTTTCTCAAACTGTGGGGCACGCCCCCCTGGGGGGGGGCGTGCATATTGAAAATAAAAGGTTTAAAAAAATAATTTTTTGGAATGAAGTAAAACAAAATGTGTTTTCTGACATAATAAAAAATACACATTTATACCGATATAATTTATTTTGTATCATCTGGTGATCATCAAAACTAAAAGATTCCACTTCAAACGCTCATTTGCTATCTTTGATCCTATAACCAAATAAAAAACGACATTTTGTTTGCTTTACTGTAATCCCACGATGAGAGATTTTTTTATTACGTTTTTTTTAACCCCTAAAATACTACTTTTGATTATCATATATTTGACCTTCAAACTTACTGACATGTTTCACTCCATCTCTTTTTCTTTTAGGAAAATTGTAAATAATATTTTTCTGTTGCTTTTTTTTCCATGTGAATGAGTTTTACGATATATGGATAAGCATATTGAGCACTTTGAAGGGTTATTTGGCCAAGATGTATTTTTATGAGTATTCTGAAACATATAATGCATAATGAAAAACGTTTTACACAATTATTTTTTAGAACATGCTACACTTTTCCCCATGAACAATTTTGTGGTTTTGATTGCTGTGTTGTAAGACTTATTATGGTTTATAAATGTAAATGAGCAAAATATAAAAAAAAATGGGTATCTGTGATCTCTATTGAAGGAAGTTGAAACTGATCAAGCAATTGGAGAACCTGCTGAAATAATGCATATTAATCAAGATAGGGAAAGTAAATATGAGAAAAGCGATAGACATGAAACGTTTGAGTTGAATTAAAATTTTCAAATGCTGCCTAAAGAACTCTATGAAGAAAACTATGAAGCCATAAATGTAGCACTTCGCTTTGTCAAAAAGACACAAGAAAGAAAAAGTTCAAAATGCTATTTGTAGATCATCAAACGACAGCAAAACTACCATAACGTGAACAAAATATGACAGTTTTGCTGGAAAATAACACTCCTGTATTGGTAGCGAAAAGTGTCTGTGATTTATGTCCTTTATTAAGGACACGCGCATTGAACATTTTCTTTAGTTTTATTAGATTTTTTCTCAAATTTTCAAAGAAAAATTGAAAAGTCTTTGAAGGTAGGTAAGTATATTTTCTTTTAATTAAATTATTCACTGGAATTGTGACTTTTATCGTGTATATTAAAAATAATTATAAAATAAATTATAGTTTTAAAACAAACAAAAAAACACGTTTTTATTGTGAATCGAACTAAAAAGTAAAAAAAAAAAATTAAAATATATATTACTTAAAAGTAATATATACAAAATTTATTACTTATCTTGTTAATTTGTACGGTTTATAATTATGATCGTATTGAAGCTTTAGCACCAAAGTGCATTATTATTGCATTCAATACATTATTATTTGGGGGGGGGCGCGATAAAAATTATGATTAAAAATTGGGTCGCCAGTAGTGAAAGTTTGAGAACCACTGCTTTAATCCATGACCAAGTCTCTTGTTTACATTTTACTATACAAAAAAGCAAATTGATAGCAAAATTGATAGATTTGATTGATAGGATTTCAATCTAAATTTTTGGTACATTGTTCTTAAATAATTGGAATTCTTAGTGCAATAGTCCGTGACCGGGCTGCAGGTTGAGTATCACTAGTTTATATTACTCGAAATGGTAAAAATGTTATTCTTCACTTTTATAGCTAGTTTATAAATTTTACTCCATTTTTCATGTACATTTGAATTACTTTTCGGGATACAAATCTGGGACCTTTTCTTTATGATTGCATTCGGGTTACTAGCAAATGACCTTGCAGGTAAAGATGCAGGGGTGTAGTAGCACTGTATCAGCTGCAATAATAATAAGGGGCGGCCAAGCAACAGCGGCCCCAACATGCATAATATCTTACACTTTCCAATAAGTTTTATTAATGCGTTATTTTTATCCATTATCCTAAGAAAAGGCCCCCTAAAGAATTTCGACGCAGGGCCTACTCAGGAATAGCTAACTGTAAAGATGGCCCTTGAGTTCGTTACTACACTGTCATAATTTCTATATTTACACGAATTAAGAATTTTGAGTCCCATTTACATTTAATTGTCATTACCTGTACTAAAAAGTCTTCGATGATTATAGAACTAAAATCTCTTATTTTGAATTTCAGCATCACGAAGTGTATGAAACTTTAACAAAACGAAGGGATATCCAATGTTTTAGGCAAATACCAGTGATTCCGAAGGACCCAGTTAGACCAGTGATTCCCATTCCCAAGGAATCAGTTAGACCAGTGATTCCCATTCCCAAGGAATCAATTAGACCAGTGATTCCCATACCCAAGAACTCAATTAGACCAGTGATTCCCGTTCCCAAGGAATCAATTAGACCAGTGATTCCCAAAGTGGTCTATATCGATCCATAGTTGTCTATGACGACCTTCAATGTTACGCAAAACGTCAGCAAAAAATAGTTTTGTGGTCTATGAGGAGTTAATAGGTGCCTACGATAGTGGCTCTCATTAAACCAGATCGTGGCTTTAATTTTAAAAGGAAATTTAATCGAAAGAAGACTCACCTATTTAACAGATTTATATTCTAAATTTAATGAGGCTAATTTGCAGTTATAAGGCGACAGCATAAATTTTATTAAAACACAAGGACGTCATTTCAGCGTTTTTGCCAGAATTAAGCTAAAGGTGTATAATATTTGACACGTCGCGAGTTTTCCCAGTTTCTCAATTGCCACAGACAATCTACCTGGAAAAAGTCGTTTTAACCTACGTTCAACATTTAAATGCCCATCTTTTAGATTTTGAAACTAGGTTTCAGAATGTTTTGACTACGATTATACCACAGTAGGTAATGAATTCATATCGTCACATTGAAAAAAAAGTCAGATTACAAAAATTAGGCACTCACAAAGATCTTAAAGTTTAGAAACCGATGTCGGAAATTTTGGCTTTAAAAAGATATATATATACCTGTTATTTATCCCAAATTATGGAATATCTTGAGAAAGATTGTAATTGCTTTTCCGAATGTGAAGGAGTTTCGCACGCGTTAGCCAATCTCCAAAACAAAAACAAAAAAAAAAGGAAGAAAAGACTGGACACTATTAACCGAGGAGATATTTAGGGTTAAACCTGCCAAGAATGATACTAAATGTTGAAATTTTGTTATTGAATCTCCAGATTCCTCCCTGCCATAAAAAGTATTGGTTTGAAATTTAGAAAGTTAGACTGAGTTCAGTCTAAGCTATACTCATTCGAAATTCGAACGAATGTACATCCTTCTTTTTTTATAATCTACTAAAAAACACGATCTAAGACCATCTGTTACACAAATTTATCAGTAAAAATAATTATAAATATCCGAAACATGTTTAAAAAGACTACTCACCTAAAAATGTTTAAGAATCTAAGAAACTGTTGGTGATTTATTTTCATTCCTTAAACGCACTAAGTAGCTAATGTCCGAAAATTTACTCATTACTGATTAAAACAGATAAGAACAAAACTGATTTGTTTTGAAAACAAGCCCTTACAAAAATTGATATTAATAAGTCAAGTTTGCACACAAAAAAACAATTTATTACAATTACATTACGTGGATCTGATCTAAAACTCTTCAAGCCATGTAAAAAACTTCTTTTGAACGTAATTCATCACTTCTTAAAACATTAATCATTTTTTTAACCGAGCTTTATTAACCTTATTCTTGAATTTTCCTTACAGCAATAAAGATAATTAATTGTCTTTTAAGTATGAACTCAACTAAAAGGGAACCAACCCTTTCGGGGGATGAAATAGCTCTTGAAGAGTTTTGTAAGAAGATACAATGTTTCTATTGTTTGATACATGTGTTTTCCTACACACGTACTAACACATTGGGAGAAATAAACGTGCAAAAAGAAATATTTATGTTCCAGCTGCTGCATGAAGCGTATTACTCGTACCCCCAGATATTAAAATCCTGAAACAAAATAACATGTTCAGAAGCATGTTCAAAATGAACTGTTATTCTCAACTGAATTAATTCGTAATCTATCATTTTATGGGATTTTTATTGTTTGTTGCATGTTCTTCATTTAATGCTTTTGTTGTTGCTTAGTTCTTTGGCTAATGCTTTTGTTGTTATTTAGTTTTTCGAATAATGCCTATGTGCGTGTGTTGAAATAATTTGATGCAGTGAGCATCAAAAAGAAGTAGTAAGAAAAAAGAAACTCAGTACACTACATTTCATCAATATAAATTAGTGTAGTTAGAATTTATCAATGATTTGCTTAATGTTAATTTTAAATTTCGTAAATAAATATTTTTTTACATATTACAAAAATAACACATTAAAGATAAGAAATTTGCTGATTTTTTAAAAATGAACCTATGAAATGCTTGCTTTTAAAATCCAGTGACAGTGGTGCACACAAGGGGAAGTTGGTTCCACGGGTTCGGATCCCCTCCCCCACATTACCCTTGATTTTTTATATTGATTATAATCCTATGTGAAACATTTAATATTTCAACATTTGTTATTAATAATTTATTTTATTAATTAATGCTTACTTGTTCAATAATTAATATTTTACTGTTTTTGTTCTCGACAGTCAACAAAATTAAAAGAATATGTTTGGTGGCGTTTGGGGTATAATACACGAGAATGGTAGATTTTCGACCCTGGACCTCTCCTCCCCTTAAAAATTCTTGTGTGCGCCACTGTCTAGTGGTAATCTCTTATCTTTACTTTTGCCCCCAATTTTATTCATTCAAATAAATTATTCAGAGAATTATAAGGACCATGTAATAAAAAAAATTCAAGGATTTATTAAGATTTTGCAGTAATTATTGTATTATACTTCTGAAAGACCACAGGGCAATTTACCCTTTTATTTAAGTATAGAAATCACATTGCATTTTTTTACATTAGTTATAATCATTGCGAAAAAATTTTAACTTACGCGTGAATTAATTGGCTTTTTTTTTCCAATAAAAAGTTCTTATAATTATTCTGTATTACGAAAGATTGAAGAATTTTTGTGTATCTTTTTACATTATCTTAATAAAATATGGAATATGATGTATATATAAAAATTTCCTGGTTGCTTTTTGTCCTTTTTTTTAATTTCGAAATTCTCAATTTTAACTAAGCATAATTCCGCATCATATATTCTATAAAACTAGATTGTCAGACATTTAAATTTATGAAACCATCAATAGTTTTTTTTTTCGTGGGTGAATTAAATAAGGAGGAGATATTAAGTACTATTGCGTAATATTTAATTGTGAAACAGTACTAAATGTAATAAAAAATTACCATGTTTTTCAATTAATTTTTCTCTTTCAAAACTATATCTAAAAAAATTTATCGAAATTAGCATTTTCGAATAAACGTTAGAAAATATTCGTGCTATATATATTTATTTTTTTTTTGTTGTATAATGTGTGAGTGTTTGTCAATAGTAATTCTTAACCATCTACATTGAAAAGTTAAACATAATAAGTTGTTTAAGATTTATATAAATTTTAAAAGAATCCTTTCTTTAAGGAGAATTGAGTCATTAATATTTTATCCTGGCTTTGCAATCCAAAAGAAAGCAGCATATTTTATCATATTCCTCATTTTTATCTGAGTTATTCCATTTTTTCTTACATAAAATGTGTTTTTCATTTTTTCTCCTACTCCGCAATGTTAAATAAGCTATCCCTTTGCGTGTTAAAACGAAAAAATAGTTATTTATAGGATATTTTGAAATTTTAAAAGCACTATATATTATGAAAAAAATGTATGAATTACAATGTTGGAAATTTTCATGAAAATTGAGACATTTTCTTGCCTGAAAACGTGTTCCCAGTTTAGTTCAGTGTCTAGTACAATTGACGAAAACAGCCTTAAGGTACATGACAAATAGATAATTGTTCGAAATAAATTCATTTAGATATATAAATCTAGTTAAAACATCTAAATTGATTAAAAATGTATTAAATGCATATTTTTTAAAATTTTATTTTAAAATAATTTCAAATTATTTTAAAGCTTCTAAATTTATTTAAATTTTTGAACTGTGTGTAATATAGAAAAAAAACCCCTCTAAAGTTCAATTATATTTCAAGTATGGTATTAAATATGCATGGTACTTTACTATACACAAATCTCAATTTTAAAGGTTTCATTTAGATACTAGATATTCATTGAGGGGTTTTAAACGGGAAAACTATATGAAATGAGTTTTTAACGTTACAGACCTGACATTAAGATATAAAGTAATTTTTTATAAGCATAATTTAAAACAAAAATATCAAAATGTGACGCTATAATAGTATTCCATGATAAACAATCAAAAGTTTCAGCTCTACTATCAGTGGTTTTTCTTCATTAATTTAGCAAAAATGAATGTATTCTAGACCTCTAAAATAAATTCATAGACAATTTCAAGTAGAATTTTAAAAGTGAGATGCTTATCGATAACCACAGACCTCGTCCACATATTTTTTAAAAAAAGGAAGAAGTACTATTTCAAGATTTTATCTCAATCAGGAATATATTTCTAATGAGTGATATATATATATAAATAACATAGATGATATTGGAAGAAGAGACAATAATTCTTTCTAGAATGGGTATTAATTAATAAGCGAGAATGATAATATTCCCAAGAGATGACAGGCGAGAGATAATGATGAATTTTTAAAAGTAAGAACTAATGATCAAAATTGCGTATCTCGAACCAAAAAAGGTAGAAAATTAACAGCACATATCGGTAAAAAGAATTATTATTAATAACTTGATAAAAGCATGTGTCGTTCGACCTAAAATCAAACTCGAGCGACATTTTCTTCAGATTCTTATCATTTCCTTGTGAAGGTCAACGACAAGTTACCAGGGATGACATTGATACATATCGGTAATTCGACATCGCTACTTTCATGGATTTTTGATAACACATGATGGATGGATTATGAATAAATTTTTGATTGAAATTTTGTCATTCGGGAGCGTAGGATAGGAGGAAAGCAACGTGCGTTGGTTGGAATGTCAGTTTGCGAAGCTTTTTTTCATGTTTCGAGACTGTTCTTAGTGATATGGGTTTGCCTTTCAGTACAAAATGATGATGATAACACTGAGGAAGATATTAATGTTATCTTTAGAGCTGGGTAAGTTTTTAAATATTTCGGGTGTCTAGTTCATTAAGAATGAGCTGTTAAGTGATTACTGAGGTGTGTAATTATGGTAAACATCATTTATCTGCTGAGATGGGTACATAGTTGAAGAGAACGGAGCGTTCATTAAATTTTCATAGACTTATTTTAAAACAACCCACTGCTGAAATTAGTTATTCATAAATGAAAAATTTTGGGTGTGCCTTGTCGGAATTATAAGGAAAATGTATATTGAAAAGGAATGTAGAATTCCAGAGATATGTGATTAATATAAAAGTAAAATTCACAGAAAGAATTCAGTATTTTTATTGCTTTTTGTGTGTGTACGTTTAGAAAATTCATAAAGTTAGTTTTGTTTATTACGATTAATAATATACAACATGGAATTAATGCCATTCCAAGTTATACATTAGACTCTTTACTTCTAAGTGCGTTTATATTTTAAGCTTCATTTCTTTTAAAAAAAATAATAAGATTCTTTCTTTGTTACAAAAAGTAGCCAAAACAAGAAATTAATATATAAATATATAATTGATTGACTGAAAACACTAAAAAATAAAAGCAATATATATATATATATATATATATATATATATATATATATACTGTTTAAATGCATATAAATTTTTGTAGGCCACCCATCCGTAAAGTGGTAGTGACGCTGACTGCTGTGCCGTAGGTTCTGGGTTTGAGTCTCGGTGATGACATGAATGTTCGTAAATGTATAGTGCCTTTGTAGCATGGAGGCACCTTAAATATTCGTCCAACCGCAAGTCTTGCTGAAAGGTTGTTGGGAGGCCTCTAACCATCCCCCAGAGTGTTCTACCTTAAAACTGGAGTGGGGCTGAGCTAAATCGTGCTGTCACCTGTAAGGTGCTCAAAGCTACGGCTAACGACAGACGTAACGCTAGGCCCTTGCCACGATGAATTTTGTTGGCTTCGATCTGACACGGTCGATCAGGAGGCATTAGAAAAAACACAACAACATATAAACTTATTGTAATTCTTTAATAGTGTTTAGAAGTTTTCACTTCAAAAAACATCCCTTTATTCGCTTCTTTAAAACAGTCTTCGAATTCTTTTTATTGCATCTGAATGGATGGTCGTCGGGGAAGGGCAATAAATATTCCGTACGATTAATATTACCTGCACGCATTCAAAAAGTCCGGCAGACAAAACCCTTAGTAATTTAATTTGAGGCACGTAGGACTAGTATATACTGTAATGATGCACTTATTGTAAATTTTAAGGTACATTACGTTTAAATGTATGATGTTTAATGAGTGTCATTTAGCCATTCATTCTCAATCCGTCAATATGACAAGGTGAAGGGTTTTGCCTTTTATTTCTCGTGCCCGTGATATTTCCCGTTTTGAGTGATCAAAAGTAACATATCAAAAATCCGTTTCTTATATCTTGAAAAGATTTAATTTTTTATTTTACATACCCAGTCGCGCATATTTCCAGACTATTGATAATGTAATAGAAGATAGTTAGTACACCTTCAACAAGTTTATTTTAACTACGTTTATTTCTATACAATTTTCTTAAACAAAAATGGACAAATTAAATTTTTGCTTTTTCTTGGAAAATTAATGGATTGTTAAAGATTAAAGAAGCTTAGCAGAAAAACATCCCGTTATTTCAAGTGTTTCAATTTCTATTAATATTTTTTAGTTCCGGTTCTAATCTTCGATTTGATTTTACGTTACCCTGTGACGTAAAATCAATTACCTACGTTACTTTTACGGCTATTGGCGACGGACCTCATAATTTTGAACCACGTTAAAGGATGAAGACAAGACTTGAACTGTGGCTCCTGTTTTACGAAATTCTATAAATCTAAGAAACCTGTTCTACGAAATTATAATTGTTCTATAAATCGCACCAACCGAAAAAGCATTGACAGATTTAACGTGAATCAGCCTCTCTACATGGCGGGTCTTCAATGGCAATAGGACTTGAATCCACGACTTGACAACGTTGGCCACGAGTTCGCAACCATGACTACTGGAGAACCACGGCCCCACCAGTTCTAATCTTCAACGGGGATTGTAAACTAAGGTATTAAAAAAAATGGCTGTTTTTCTATAATTTCAGCAATTATTTACAAAGTATGACAAAAATTGCTTTGCGCATTTTCTGACTACATTCTTTCTTTTATGTGTCCACAACTTCTTTTCTTCTGCATTCTTAAAACAAATACATGATCTTTTATCACATCAAAATCTGCAACACAATACACATCATGGAATTTCTCTTCTCACTTATTACATGTTACAAAATGTTAAAGGTGCAAAACACTTTGAATTAGAATCTACTATATAACCTTATTTCTGTACAAACATCTCAATAGAATCCCATTTAACAGCTTTCACCCCCAAAGCCTATACATAGCCTCAACGAGAAACGGGATTCAAACTGTCAAGGAATCATCACTCAGAATGTTTCTTAATTGACCCCTTATTACGGGGTAGGTGAGCTTTTGACCCCTTGAAAATACGTTTGTAATAATTAGAGGGCTTAAAGTGAGGGAGAAAAAGGATCACTGCTCACTTTTCCCCTTCTTCTTAAAAAAAAAAACCCTCAAAAATGGAGCACATTAAATAAAGTAATACCTCTGTTTCACATGATTGATCCGTTCTGTTTTCTTACATTAATCCAAATTGAATTGTAATAAAGACTTTTCAAAAAATATTTATGCAAACATATGTTTTTGATTAAAATAAGTATTAATAAGTTTTATGTGTGTGTAACTTTTTCTCATATCAATCTAATTGAAAATAATGAATTATGAATTATTGATAATTTTCCTCTTTTAATAGTGTTTTATACTAGTGGAGTTCAAATTTTTGATGATGCAATTCAAAAAAGCAAATGCAAAATTACCAAAGTATAATCGTAAATTTTATGTATATATATATATATATATATATATATATATAATCCTCTGTTTTCAAACACTTTAATATTAACTTTTACAACTGTACCACTAAAGGAGAATTTCAAAATTTCTGTTCAGAGATATTGCATATACTTCTTAAAACATGTTTAACTCCGCCAGGTTCTCACGTTGACGTGGTGTAGACAATTGGTGAAGGGGGTGCTTACTCAGTTATCGTCCTCGTTGACTGAAGTGTTTCAATACTATGAGGTCAATTGCCCTCCCATTGCTTTAAAATGCGACGTCAGTAGCGCACACAGGAATTTTTCAAGGGGGGGGGGTTTGGGGTCAAAAGTTCACCATTTTTGTATCATGCTCCTTTTGATTTTGTCGATTTTCGGGAACAAAACACAATAAAAAACTAATTATTGAATAAATAATTAGCATTAATTAATAAAAGTAATCATTAATAACAAATATTTAATTAAATTTTACGTACTATATACTTAGAATTATAATCAATTGGAAAAAAATCAAGGGCTTTGGGGGGGAGGTCCAGGCCCCCCGGCCCCCCCCCCCTTGTGTGCGCCACTGTGCGACGTTAATAAAAATCAAATCGTTTAATGTCAAATATACCTTTTATCCGCATAATAAAAGATAAGGCGAATTAGATAAGTGTTTCCAAAGACAAAAGAGTATACAACAACACGGAATTATATAAATATTGCAAACACTTTCCTATTGAATTCTGTTCTTAAATATAGGCTAAGATAGCTAGCTATGATGGAAATTGAACAGACTGTCTGATTGAAAAAGCTGTCATGTTTTGTTAAGTGAGAAATAGAAGCCAAGTAACACACCAAAATTGAAAAATTGAGAATTTGTTTATTTACTATTTGTACAAAGCGGGCTCCGTTTATGTAATTTTTTGTACATTTTCGCCAGTTTTTTCCCATTTTAATAATAATAAATTTTTTTTGGTTGCAATTTTACGATTTTTGCTTTAAAATATACTAAATAAGTCTTAAAAATCACAAGAAAATCCCCATATCTCTATTTTTTCAAAAAAAATTGTCGCAAGTAGTCGGATACCTTAAAACATTTCCTTGTTTTTTTTTAAATCAGTAGGAAGAAGCCATTCGAGACAAAAACTAGTCCATATATATAATCGATACATTCTCTACAAAAAGTAAACACATATTTGACTTTGACAAATATAGCAATTTACTTCTTTGCGCAGTTTTGCATTGCTTTTACATAAGAGTTAACTGTTCCATCCATCATCAGTTGATCAGTTGAACTCTTTGATTAATCACCAGTTGATCGATGAGAGAGAGAGAGAGAAGGGGTTTCCCATTATAGTTTAAATAATACACCGGCTTTACTTATGCATCCCTTGACGACAATTACTTATGCACGTTAATAAGTCTGTCCAAGGGAGAAAGACTTGATAGCCTATTTGAAACTATTGGTAATTAGCTAGCAAGGTTGTAATTATGCCTGATATTAATTCAAAATAGCTAAACTGGCTCAGTGTAGTTAATATTAATAACAGGTTTAGTACGGCAGTTCTTTTTCTTTTTGAATTTTTTATGGAATCATTAGGGTAATTGTTTTGAGTCAGTATATGCTTAGTGAATTATATTGCTAACCTTTTTTGAGTAAACTTCTAAAATAAAAAAAAATAAAAAAAGAATGAGATGTTATTGTGACGGGCTCATCGCGCTTTCCATTAATTGTCCTCTTGGGTTCCTTGGGGCCGAAAAAGGTATTCCAACCAAATCCAGAAGCGAAGCGTGATTATGCAAATTAAGAACTTTTTAAATAGTAGAAGTTTAACGTAAGCAGGGTAGTCTTTGGGAAGTGATTATGGTCGCCAATGACGCCAAAATGGTCGCCAAAAATAATGCCCACTTGGCTCTATCGTCAAGATTTCGCCAAGTTCTCATTGAATCGCCATTATAACGTAAGGGGCGGCATTGCTTGTGAATGGTACAATTTTAAAATGAAATAAATATAACATAGAGAAATATAAATGCATTAAACATCCAAATAGAAATTATATGCACTATTTACACAAAATTCGTAACAATATATAGGCAAAATATTATTATAGAAGCATCTTTCTTAAAAGGAGAATATTTTTGAAAAATATGTAATTCTCTCTTCGTTTTTAGCCAAACTATTGCATTTAAGTAATTTTTTCTTGTAATAATATTCAAAAAACTTTTTTATATGTATATTCTAATTCAACTGACAATAAATGTAAAAAAGTAATATCCAGTTAAACGCTTTCTTAATATCAAAATTTTGAACAAAACTTTTATTTATTGTTAATTCTTTGAATATAATTTGGGGGGGGGTAAAAAAGGCAGTTATATATAATTTAAGTTGAACTAGAGAACTTAATACTGGATTATATTAATGATGGATTTTGTAATTTTTACCCTCATTTTCATAATAACGGATTCTTGAACTAAAACTTTACTCTAATGATTACACACTTTCCAACAAAAATTCTAATTAAGTTTCAATCCATTGCAATTCTGTTATTTTATTTAGCTAAATTTGAGAAACTAATTTAATTATTAGTCCAGGTATTTCTTTATGACAGAGTGTCTAGAATTGGGGTGGTTTTATTATTATTATTATTTAATTTGTTAAATTGGAAAATAAATAAAAGAACTGGAAAACTATTAAATTAATACCTTACATCAAAGTAATTTCTTCTGCATAATTTTTTTTGTACATGTGTTAAAATGATTCTTTTGTTGCGTTTTCAAATGCTCTCGTTCATATTGCTTGGAAAAAGTTAAGAATCCACGATACTTTAATTGCATTTTAATAAAAGTATAAAAATTAAAATTGAAAATCATTATTAACAGTTTAAAAAAAAGAGGGAAAAAATTGAAAAGGATGAATATAATTGATGCATGATTTTTGAAGGAATTATGCATGTGAATATTTTTTTCTCAATAGTATCATTGTTAGTTTTAAGTAAATCAACAGGTAAGAGTACTATATTTTTATTGATAAGCATGCATATTTTTTTATTGATTTAATTTAAATTACAGAGATGCGTTTAACGCGAAAACGCTTAAGACGAAATATCGGTTAACACGAAATAATACGACGGTCCCACAAACTATGGATTTTCATGCATTTTTTTTTTTTTCTCTTAACATAAAACGCGAAAATCGTTTAACAAGAAAAAATTTCCCTTCTGGGAATGAGCAAAATATGTAAGAACCCTGATGAAGTTTGAGAAAGTTTCTGTATTATTGGACTGTTTTACTGTATCATCAGAAGAATTCGTTGCAGTACATGATGATAATATGTATACAGCCCCAATTACGGTAGGTAAAGACATTTTGGAGTTTGTTCAAAGCTCAAAATGTATCATTGATGCACAGTAGCGCACACAAGTGTGTGTGTGGGGGGGGTCCTGGGGATGGATGGACCCCCCCAAAGCCCTTGATTTTTTTCTGATTGGTTATAATTCTAAGTACATAATACGTAAAATTTAATTAAATATTTGTTATTAATGATTAATTTTATTAATTAATGATAATTATTTATTCAATAATTAGTTTTTTACTGTGTTACTGTTTCGACAAAATCAAAAATAGCATGATACAAGAATGGTGAACTTTCAACCCCGGACTTCCCCACCCCCTCCCTTGAAAAATTTTTGTGTGTGCTACTGTTGATGCAGATTCCGATGAGAAAGTGAAATGAATAATGTAACTCTTGTTCCCATGTCATCCAAAATGAAGAACATCATATAAGGTATGAGCAATTATTTATAGACGCACATTTCAACGGAGAAATGAATAACGAAATGAACGACACTGAACAATTCGTTGACAATTTGAAGCTAAAAAAGACAATGCAAAGAAAAATATTAAATTATTTTCCAAAAACTCAATAAATGTTTTGTTTTCTTAAGAACTTAAAAATTTTACTTTTAATTACATTAAGTTCTTGTGAATATTTTTTTTCAGGGATTTTTATTAAATACTTGTATATATACATATCTATATAAATAAAATGTACTCTAATAAACTTAATTTTGTTGATTATTTATTTTTTTGGACATTCTTTAACACAAAAAAATATTTCAGTCCCCTCTGTTTCGTGTCAAGCGATTTTCACTCTCTATATCATTTTCATAAACTATTTTTTACTGACTGTCTTTTTCGCGAGTTGAAACTCACATGATGTAACAGCAAAATCACTGGTTGAGGATGAAGAGTACTGTGAGGGCAAAAAATGCGTGGAGTAAAAAAAAGTTTAATTTGCTTAAAATCTATCAAGTTGAGTTGTTGGTAAAAAATAAATATTTATTTATTACCGCCTATTTAATTACTGACTCCCTTCATCAGCGTACAATAACTATATACGTAAATACGCTATAAATTGTCTAAATCAGTAGCGCACACAAAAATTTTTCTACGAGGGGTCCAGGGTCGTAAGTCCACCATTTTGGTATCATGCTCCAATACGCCGCCCAACATATTCTTTTAATTTTGTCGATTTTCGGGAACAAAAACAATACAAAATTAAGTATTGAATAAATAATTAGCATTAATTATTAATAACAAATACATAATTAAATTTTACATAATATACACATAAGATTATAACCAATCGGAAAAAAAAAATCAAGGGTTATGGAGGTGTCCAGACTTCTAGGACACCCCCCTTGTGTGCGCCACTGGTCTAAATTATATGATTGACTTTTGTTTTTGAATTTTACGAATAATTTCTATCCGAAGTATAAGGCATTCATCACTTTATTTAAACTATACTTCGTGTTAAGATCATTTTCAAACGAGAGAGGAACTTCACGTTGATTGAAACTTATATAAGAATTTAAAAGTAAATGATTACTTGAATGTTCTGCTCATAGTATCTTTTCCAATGCTTCTTTTCCCTCCAGTTTTAAGTTAAGAATGCCCCTCAATCAATCTTTATCCTCATTATAAAATATATATTATCCTTTCTTTTCAATACTAATTATTTATTCTTGTAGAAAAGCAACAAAAATTTAAAGAAAAACATGCACACTTGACAAAAAAAAATCTTTAAAAAAAGATGCATCACCAAAGCTTTTGAAATAAAGCAAATGATGACGATGGTGAAGGCACGCGCTTACAGAATCTTTTGCACGCGAACAGAAAACCGACCAATTACAAAGAGACAGCAAGTTCGCGTGCTATTCGCGCGCTTACTTTCAGGTCACGTGCCAAAATAAAGGGGAGGGGGGAGACACCAAAAGACAGAAACTTGCTGGGGGAGAAAGGTTGATAGTAGTTGATGAACGAAAATTTTTTCGTTTTTTTTTTTTTTATTATGAGGATATTGACCTAAATGCTGTTAATTGGAATCTCTCATAGCAGCATTTTTTAGTGTCTTTTTGTTACAAGGAGTAGACTTGAAACCTTTTTTGGGGGACCTTGCCTTTCTTTTTTCCACACCCGAACGACGTGAATCGAATAATAGAATAATTATCGGTTCTAGGAACTTGGAGTTCGGTGCAGATTTCATATGAAAATTAGCCACTTTTTTTTTTCTTAATGTATCTACTTGCATTTAACTTTCGATATCCTGGTTGTTATAGGTGATAGTTTTTTGGCTGGCGTGATTATTCTTTATCGATGACTTTATTTGGGTAGATTCCTAATTCTTCCTTTTTATTTGAATTGACAGCTCGTAATACAATCAAAGGATCGGATATAATAAAAGCATAGTATATGCAAGAATGAACTGCACGTAATAAGACTCGTTATCTTTTATAGGAGATTGGAAATATTCTCCAGACATGGGATGATTATGCTGAACTGCTGATATTGTAATTATTGAGTATTCATTTTTCATCTTTGAAAAAAATATTTTTAGGAGTGAATCGGCTTTTTATTTATTTTTACTTTCGATAATTTGAAAGAAGTTTTATAACTTACTTTAATGTGATTTCCAAGACAGAATTATAATTTGAGCTCGGCTAGTTTTTTTTTTATTCAAGTAATCATTTCCATAAAGATTAATTACATGTCTTTATGAATAAAAACCAATGCGATTGACATTCATTTTGCATGAATAAAATATGTCTCTTACCTTGAATTCGTATCATTCATCATTCTAGATTTTGTCGATAGAAAAAATAAGTTAGTTATTCAATTGAAACTGTAATGAATTTTTATTTGTAAAAAAAGTTTGAAAAAATAGTTTTTTTAACATCAGATGATAAGAGAAAAGTAATTTAAAAGGGTTTTACTTGACATAACCATAACAAAGGAATTAAACGGCAGTACTTTTCATAAGTTTTCGTTTTCTATTTCAAACGAGTGACTGCCGAGTGGGAGATAGAGTGCCAACTCAGGTGTCATCCTCGTCACCTGACTTTGGTTCAAAATTACGTCACCAATAACCCTTGTTTTACTTCAAACAGCAACGCAAATTAAAATCAAATGAATCGTTAAAATTCAGAACTAATTTAACTGCCAATCTATGCTCATTTAAGCGAATGTAATAAATTTGTAGAGTAGGTTTGTTAATTATTTTTATTTTCACTGTGTCCATTTGTAGTCACGTAGTTTCATTGATTGATTAATAATTTCGGATGTAATAAATGTTATACGTTCCTCATTTTATATATAGTAAAAATAAAATGTTATAATATTTAATATCCCCCCAGAGAGTTCTGGAAAATAACAGACAATTAATATAATTAGCACAAATTCTTATTCTTAGTACTGATTAATATTCATAGTATTCATAGAATGATTTTTACTAATGTAATTAAAATAAAATTCTTCGTTTATATATTACATAACTTAATATTTAAAAAGCTATCATGAGTGAGTGAATATTAACATCGCTCTGTTCTGCTACACGAGGGCTTTTGTCGACGGACCACGTAATTTTGAACCATGGTCAGTGGCGCACACAAGGGGGGAGTCCTAGGGGTCCAGACCCCCCCCCCCATAGCCCTTGATTTTATTTTCGATTGGTTATAATCCTATGTATATATTACGTAAAATTTAATTATGTTTTTGTTACTAATAATTAATTTTATTAATTAATGCCAATTATTTATTCAATACTTAATTTTGTATTGTTTTTGTTCTGGAAAATCGACAAAATCAAAAGAATATGTTGGGCGGCGTATCGAAGCATAATACCAAACTGATGGACTTTCGACTCTGGACACCCCCTTGAAAAATTTTTGTGTGCACTGCTGACCATGGTCAAGAGACGTATACGACACCTGAGCTGGCACCCCCTCTCCTAACTACCACACCACACCGAGGACGTTTCAGCTCTCGGCATATTTAACGTGCATCGCTGCCTTACACGGAGGGTCTTTGGTGGTACTGGGCTCGAACACATGACAAGCCAGCCACGATCCGATACCTTGCCCACTCGGCTACCCCGCGGCCACAAAAAGCTATCATTAGATTTAAGAGAGTTTCATTGTATGTTGTATGAAAAAATATACTTTGTATATATATATATATGTGTGTATGTGTGTGTGTGTATATTAGTGGCGCACACAAGGGGGGTGTCCTAGGGTTTCCGGACACTCCCCATAGCCCGTGATTTTTTTTCGATTGGTTATAATCCAATGCATATATTACGTAAAATTTAATTATTTATTTGATATTAATAATTAGTTTCATTAATTAATACTGATTATTTATTCAATAATTAATTTTGTATTGTTTTTGTTCCCGAAAATCGACAAAATGAAAAGAATATGTTAGGCGGCGTATCGGAGAATGATACCAAAATGGTGGACTTTCGACCCTGGACCCCCCCTTGAAAAATTTTTGTGTGCGCTACTGATATATATATATATCAGTGGTGCGCTCAAGGGGGGGGGGAACACGGGTCCGGACTTCCCTCCCATAGCCCTTGATTTTTTTTCGATTGATGATAATCCTATGTATATAGTTCGTAAAATTTAATTAAGTATTTGTTATTAAAAATTAATTTTTTAAATTATAATGTTAATAAATTATTCAATAATTTACTTTTTACTAATTTTCGTTCCCGAAATCGACAAAACCAAAAGAATATGTTTGGTGGCGTATTAAGGTATGATGCGAGAATAGTAGACTTTCGACCCTGGACTCCTCCCTCCCCCCATTGAAAATTTTTTCTGTGTGTCATTGATATATATATATATTCTTTAGACAAACTATATTACCAAATCTCTGCTTGAGTGAGTGTTAATACATCGATTTAACAGAGCTGACACCCTCTCTCCAGCATACCACACCAAGTCAACGGGAGGACGACTTTGAGCCACGATAGACTTAACGTGCAGCAGACTTTCTACGGGGCTGATCTTGGCACTGGGCTCGAATTCATAATATGACCATGATTACTAGGCTATGACCACTTGGCTGGCCCTATTTCTGCTTGAGATGCATAAGAAAATGAAATTCTATTTCACACACGGGGAAACCATAATCTGCAATGAAAAACATAACTCGCAGCTAATACAGTTTTTGAACCGTTAAAAATAAGCAGAATAAATTAATAAACCGTAATTAATATTCAAAGTAAACCAACTGAAATCAGCTTTTACAAAAAGAAATTTAGTTATAACCCTTTCTCAAGGCATGTTTGCAACGTATCCTTATCTTTCTCTGCTATCTTTTCTGTCCTCTCCACCCTGTTGTTGTGGCCGCGGTAGCCGAGTGGTATACGTATCAGATCATGGCTTGCCTTGTCAAGAGTTCGAGCCCAGTACCACTAAAGACCCACTGTGTAGAGCAGCGATGCACGTTAAATCTGTCGAGAGCTGGAACGTCCTCCCGTTGGTGTGGTGTGGAAATTAGGAGAGGGGAGGGGGTGCCAGCTCAGATGTCGTCCACGTCACTTGACCATGGTTCAAAATTACGTGGTCCGTCGCCAAAAGCCATCGTGTAGCTGAAGAGTGCGACGATATTCAATCAATCAATCAATCAACCGTCCTGTTGTCTGTCGGAAGAGCATTATGTACAAAAACTAGAAGATGCCTCGCTTCAGTTCTACGCATATCTGAATAAACAAGTTCGGGAAATGGACGAGGGTTGGCCGGAAGAAATGGAATTCATAGAATAGAATAAAATAGGGTTGAATCACACACAAGCAATGCAAATACGAACAAACCTCACAAGAGGGCAATGCTTACATTTCTTAGAAAGAGCTGGTTGCATATTTCATATAATATATATATTTCAAGAAACCCAGCATTATATATATATAGAGAGAGAGATAATAGGCTTGTGCTTACCTCAGGGGCAAGAATCTTTTTTTCTCTCTCATTCATAGTTATTCTGACTTTGATTGACACGCGTGATCCATCGCGAAGCTGTTTTTTAGGTTTTAGAAAAAGGAAGCCTAATACTATTCATTGTAATTGTAATTATAACTAATTAGCATTTTTATGTTATTACGTAAAGAAAGAAATGATAGATTATAATTATTATTTTTTTTCTGGCCGCCGACTTTTGTTTAACCGATTATTTATTTCTGTCTCATCCAGAAATGTACCGAAAGCGACGAAATCAATCTTGATGTTTGTCACATCCTATCCTTTTCCTCATCGTTGCACGCATGTGCATTCCTCCAGTTTTTTCGATATAAAAAATGCGGGAAAAAACAATCACCGTCCACACCCGATTGCGTTCGAAGAAAACATAATCACACCGGGGGTACTCTATAATCGCAAAGGATGGACCGCATATAGATCACGTGACAGGTCAGTCACACGTTCCGGTGCGACACACGCTCATCGAGAAGGAAGATAAAAAAAGAAAGGAAGAATGATCAAAATTAAAATAAAAGAGTGCGTTCCAGGCGATGCCACCACTTGCATTCAAATTAGATCCCATCCGGGCAGACGACTCGGTTGCTTATGGCACGTGCGGGGATCTGGCATCAGTAATTACATTTTTATTCACCGTGGTGTTGTTGAACCGAATTCCTAGTGTCACTGAAGGAACCTTTAGCCCCTTGGGTGGAGTCGAACGATTATCGTGATGGCGCGTGCTGGCGTCCAGGCCTTACCTTGACCACCCCGGGCGATCGAAAGTGTCCGAACGTGTCGGTGTTGTCCGTTCATAAATGAATGGTGTCTGTAATTGAGCCATAAATACTTTTCAAGTGTGGACATTTCGTAATAAAGGGTTTGCTGCTGGAAATGCACCTTATTGCTCGATGCCATATCGATTGGAAAGTGGTAATTTGTCAATAGTGTTTGCTTCAGAGAAAGAAATATTTTTTCCCCCTCCGTCGATGACAAGAATTAATCGGTAGAAAAAGTAAAACGACAATCCAAAACTCATTCTCGATTCTAAGAATGGTAATGCAATTCTAGAATTAGAAATGTTTTTCAAGATGTATTAAAAATACTCTATAAGAAGCATTATTACTTTACTAAGGAATGTACGATTGAAATGTCACTTAAGGGCAACTGTATAAATAATTTGTTTATTCTGAAAGCTACCATAATAATGTAAGGATTAAAATGCCTGGAAGCTGCAAAAAACTTATCTTATTCTATATGCGGAATTGTTCTACGATTACATCGTCACTCTAAAAAAATATTTATTTAGATTCCTCTCGAATTATGGATGTTACAGTGGCACACACAGAAATTTTTCAAGGGGAGAGTCCAGGGTCGAAAGTCCACCATTCTTGTATCATGCTCCAATATGCCACCCAACATATTCTTGTGATTTAGTCGATTTTCGAGAACAAAAAACAGAGAAAAACTAATTATAGAATAAATAATTAGCATTAATTAATAAAATTAGTTGTTTATTAGAAATACTTAATTAAATTTTACGTACTATATACATAGGATTATAATCAATCGAAAAAAAATTAAGGGCTATGGGGAAGGCAAGACCCAGGGACAGCTTTTGTGTGAGCCAATGGTATGCTATATTTGTATTTCTCTGATTTTTGTGTTTCAAAAATTAAGAATTTATGTACAGATCTATTTGTACTATAAATTGAAATGTTGCAGCTAACTATTTATTTTTCCCCCTAGAGATTGATATTTAAGAACAAAAGCAATTATCTGTATATCGATTGATCTTATTATTTGTATTACGGCTGCAATGTCATCGAGAGGTCAAGATCGTGGTCGGTGTTGTGACAGTCGAATTCTGAGTTGGTTCAAAACCTAATGTGTCATCAAAGACCTAACATGTATCGGGTGAAGCATATTAAATATGTCGATGCTCAACGTCCTCAAATTGACGTAGTGTGGATTTTGAAAAAATGTAAGGGCCTCTTAAGTCTCCTTCATTAACTTGATTGTGATTCATAATTACGAAGTCTATCCCCAGGAACGTCTCAAGACTTTTTGAGGCCCTGGGCATCTTTTCAAAAGTCGGCTCTACCTGTGATCTTTAAAAACATACAGTATATAAGAGCATGCATTGTCAAATACTCGTACAAACTATCATTTGAAACAAATAAATGTGCACGACTCACTATTTCACAAACCAACTCGACTGATGGTCGCATTTCGACTAAATGAGTTGAATGATTGTTATTGTATTAGGTTACGGCCTAGGCATGCGGACAATGGTCATCACATAATAAAACAGTCTTGCCACTTTGCAGGCAGTTTGAAATTCCTTATTTTTCGGAGAATATGTACGGGAATAATATTTGACCATTAAAATTATCCGGATCATGATCTTATTAAGACTGAGTTGAGAACGAAATGAGGCCCTCTTCCAGGGGTGGCGTGGTAGTTGCGGACACATAACATTTCGTGGTATTTGCGGACACTCCGTAACGCATCGCGGTTTGAGCGGACACATTTTTCCCCCCATCTTAGAACACATAAAGGGGGCAGATAAATAAGGAGAAAAAAAAATACTTTTAAAAATCACAAATATAATTTAAAACAGTATTTTATGTGACAAATCTCTTTCACCTGTGTGTGTGTGGGAATAACGTTTTTCTTTTCTTTTTTTTTTACCGAAGTTTTCTGTTTTTACACTCGATTATCGAATTACAAGGATAAATACATTTTTGCCAATCAAATTTAATTATTTATACTGAATTATTATTATAGTGCGAAGGCATTTTTTTTAAACATAGCGAAATGTAATAAAAATACTTTCAGAGAAATATTTAAAAATTAATAGTATAATTAAATTTATAATAAAGGTTAATTAGCATTTATTTACTTGTATTTATTTTTCTTTTATTTACTTGTATCTGTTTTATAAATTTTACTTCTAGTATTTATCTTTACTTAAATTAATGAAATTAATTAATTTAATGTCAATTGCACTTCTTCTAATATTTATTTGACTCTAATATACAGTTTTTAACAAAATTCCTGAAATTGGTTCATACCCTTCATTATACTGTTACTTACAATTAATTTTTAAATATTTCTCTGAAAGAGTTTATTTTTATCACATTTCGCGTTATGTTTAAAATGCCTTCACACTATAATATCTTAACAATTCAATATAAGTAATTAAATTTGATTGGGAAAAAATGTATTTATCCTTGTAATTCTATAATCGAGTGTAAAAACAGAAAACTTCGATTAAAAAAAAAAAAAAAAAAAAAAAAAAAAAAAAAACGTTATCCCGATGAAAGGGATTTGCCTCTTAAAATACTGTTTTAAATTATATTTGTGATTTTTAAAAGTATTTTTATTTCCTTATTTATCTGTTCTAAGATGGGGGAAAAATGTGTCCGCTCAAACCGCGATGCGTTACGGAGTGTCCGCAAATACCACGTCCGCAACTACGACGCAACCCTCCCAGGCCCTGTTGGTCCAAGCCTTAAGATGTCCTTATCTATTATCAATAGCCTTTGTTTCTAAGTTCAATGGTACTAAATAATTAATTGAAACACTCAGTCATTTGATTGTCTTAGAATGACAGGGAGTGAGTGAGTGAATATTAACGTAGCACTATTCAGCTACACGAGGGCTTTTGGCGACAGACCACGTAATTTTGAACCATGGTCAAGTGACATGGATGACACCTGAGCTGGCACCCCCCTCTCCTAACTACCACACCAACCAATGGGAGGACGTTTCAGCTCTCGACAGATTTAACGTGCATCGCTGCCCTACACGGCGGGTCTCTAGTGGTACTGGTTTCGAACTCGTGACAAAGCCAGCCACGATCCGATACCTATACCTATACCTATACCATTCGGCTACCACGGTCACTACAATGACAGGGAATACAAACAAAGTTTCTTGGTGTGAGTATTTCATAATACACACGACAAGTAAAATAATTTATAACATAAATTTTACTGAAAGGCTCTGAGTGCATGTTTTATTTAAATAAAGACAAAATTTAAAGAAGAACACAAAAAATAGCTAAAAAATGTCGCGTAACTTCATTATATAACATTTCAAACAATTAAATGTAAAAAGTATGAAAAAATAATTGATGATTTAAATAGTCTTCCAAAACTTTTATGAAGGGATAAGTAAGATGTGAATTTATATTATTCCTAATATATTGCTTTCATATTATTCTATTAAATTCTTTTAATTTGAAAATGAATAATTATGTATCAAAATAATATTTTAAAAATTATAGAATCTTCTTTCTATATAAATAATATTTCTTAAAGAAATGTTGGTAAATTCCTGCACACACATTTTATTTTCGCCATTGTATTATAAGAAAAACGATCCTGTAACAAATCTGCGGAATAATTAGCTATCAGAAATTAAATCCATTTCGAAATACATATATACATATATCAAATATGAATTATCTCTTATCGCAACACTGACCACGGGTTAGATTTCTGTAAAAAAATTTAAACTCCAGAATTTTGATTTTTGTTTTTTTCCGTTTTGAAATTAAATAAGGTTTTAAGAAGAGATAATCGGACTTTTTGTTTTAGTTGCAATATAAGTATTCTTACTAGATTTTTTTCTATGATAAAAAAAAAGTGCTTATAAAGTGATAATAAGTATTAAAGTTTTAAATGTTACTAGTTTTAATGATTGTGAAATTTCTGAAATACTCGCTTGCCAAAAAATTCGCTTCTCTAATTTTACTTAAGTAAATAATTATTTTGTTTAAAGATTGAAAAACGTTTACATTTAAAATTTTTAATTTTGTCTTCGATTTTTATATTACTTGATTTTCAATTCAGTTTTAAAGAAAAAGAATTTTTTTTTCTCATTTTTATCAACATGTTGTCCTTGTCCAAAAAATATTGAACATGCGGTCAATTGTCAATGCTTATATTTATGGTGTGGTCATAGTTACTAAAATTTATTTCCCTCTTTTTCTCTCTTTCTCCCTAATTCTCTCTCTCTCTCTCTCTAACTCTGTCACTCTTTCTTTCTCTCTCTCTAACTCT